>WEIS01001850.1:0-22279 GCA_013389965.1 Todus mexicanus | reverse complement strand
GGACTGCGGTTTGTGGGCGTGACCTTCCCTGCGGAGTGGGCGTGGTCGGGGATTCGGGCGGGGTTGGGAGACGTGGGCGTGGTCTCCTTGGGCGTGGTCTCCTTGGGTGTGATCATGTGGGCGTGGTCTGTATGGGCGTGGTTTATGTGGGCGTGACCTGTGTGGGTTTGGTCACGTGGATGTGGTCGGTGTGGGCGTGGCCTGTGAGGGCGTGGTCACTGTGGGCGTGGCGTGTGAGGGCGTGGCTGGGGCTGGGCAGCTGCCTGTGCTGACAGGGGCAACTGGGAGGTGTCCGGGACGCCCGTCGTGCCCTACAAGCAGGGCCCCTGGTGCTCCCTCTGCACCGCCGGCCTCTCCGGCTGCTTCAAGTCCTGGGACCACGGCGGCGGGCTCTGCGGTGAGTCCACCCCGGCCCCACCCTGGCCCCGGTGTGGCCACCGGCTGGGACGCAGCCCTAGACACCCACGTGGCCTCTCTGCTGTGCCCAGAGGTGCCCAGGAACCCCTGTCGCATGAGCTGCAGGAACGGCGGGCACCTCGACATGAGCCGCTGCCAGTGCGCCTGTCCCCCAGGCTACACCGGCCGCTACTGCCAAGGTGAGGGGGACACCCGCGGCCACCCCGGCTGCCCCTCGCCCCTCCAGATGCATGTGCGGGGACAGTGCAGGGCACGCGTGTGCACTGCCCACAGGGTGGGTACAGTGCACGCATGTGCAGTGTTGTCACAGTGCGTGTGCACGTAGGGTCAGTGCAGCGCATGCACTCGCAGCGTGGGTGCAGGACATGCATGTACAGTGTCAGTGCAGTGCACCCATGCGCGCCAGTCCAGTGCACGGCTGGCATAATGCATGTGTGCACCTAGTGCATGCGTGCAGCGGTCCAGTGCAGCGTCTGTACACACTGGTCCAGTGCTGTGCACACGTGTGCCCATGCTATGCACGCGTGTGCCCGTCCCGTGCACGCACACAGCTGCAGACACAGGGTTGGTGCAGCACACGCATGGGCGCGGCTGGCGCAGCACTCGCGGGCTGCTCGGTGCCCGCATCCCTGCAGTGGTGCTGCCCACGCGGGCACCGGTTCAGCCCAGTGCTCAGCACGTCTCCTGGCCCGCAGTGAGGTGCAGCGGGCAGTGCCTCCACGGGAAGCTGCGGAAGGAGGAGTGCTCCTGCCTCTGCGACGCGGGCTACGGCGGCGCCGAGTGCGGCAGTGAGTCTGCGCCCGCCTGCGCGGCTCCGGGGTGGCAGGTGGGGGGACCTCTGCAGGCAGGGACCCCCCAACAGCGGGGCCCAGGCTCCTCCGGTGGGCCCGGCTCACCCACACCTGCACCCACGTGTGCCCCCCAGCAAAGATCCAGTTCCCTTTCCACGCCTGCGACGTGCAGATAGACGGCGACTGCTTCATGGTGTCCCCCGAGGCCGACACCTACTACGGAGCCAAAATCAAGTGCCAGGTGACTCCCTGGGATGCTCCGGCCATCCCTTCGCAGCTGGGAGCTCCACCTGTGCTCGCAGCCCCACCGTGCGTGAGGCTGGGCCATGGGTTTGGGGCCGACTCGCTCCATTCCCTGCAGGAAAAGGGAGCGATGCTGGCCCAGGTCAGGAACCAGAAGGTCCAGGACATCCTGGCTTTCTACCTCAGCCGCCTGGAGACTGGTAACAGGGTGACGGACACCGATTTCGAGACTGGGAACTTCTGGATCGGTGAGTGACAGCGGTGGGCAGGGTGCAAGGTGCCCGGGATGCAGGCGGCCGTGCCACCCCCACCTCCTGCTCGCCCAGGTCTCACCTACAAGACGTCCAAGGCTTCCTTCCGCTGGGACGTGGGTGAGCCGTCCTCCTTCACCAGCTTCGCCTTCGGGCAGCCGGACAACCAGGGGTAAGCGCCTGCTGGAGCCTGAGGGTGCCCGGCCTCTGCGCGCTGCCACTGCCAGGCTCAGAGCTGGGCTCACCGCTGGGCTCAGAGCTGGGCTCAGCGCTGGGCTCACTGCCCTCCCACCGGGCACAGGTTTGGGAACTGTGTGGAGATGCAAGCGGCGGCCGCCTTCAACTGGAACGACCAGCGCTGCAAGACCCGAAACCGGTACATCTGCCAGTTTGGTGAGTGAGAGACCAGGAGCCCTCCTGCAGCTCCCTGGGGTGCCAGCCCCCAGCTCTGACGGGTCTGTCCCCTGACGCCAGCCCTGCGCAGACCTTGGGGTCCTTCCTGGCATGGGGGGCACTGACTCTCCTCATCCTGTCACAGCCCAGGAGCACATCTCCCTGTGGCACTGGGACCCCTGAGCCAGCAGCCCCAGGGGCCGGCCGGCGCTGGCTGCTGTGCTGAGGACCCTGGTGCTGTGCCAGAGCTGGACCACGGCTGAGGAAGACACCATTGCCATGCCAGGCCCAGCCCATGGCTCAGAAGGACCCTCCTACACAGGACACAGGGCGCTGAGGGGACCCATGGTGCTGGGAGCTGGTGAGAAGGTCCTTCCTCTGTTGCAACACGTAGCCACAGCTCCCAGGGCAGGGCGATGCCCCCACGAAGCCCAGGTCCAACAGCATCCTCCTAAACTGGCAGCCAGGCTGTGTCTGGTTTGTGCTCCTGATACGACAAGGGGCCAAGGGGAGGCTTCTTGGGGGTGCAGCCCCCAGCACGGCTCCGGCTGAGGGCTGGGCTCATCTCGGAGTGATTGACCCGACCTGGCTGGGAATCCCCTGGCCTGGCACCGCGGGTTCCTCACCGTCACCTGGTCCTTCATCATCCCTCGGTCCCTCACCATCTGCTGGGTGGTTAATAAAGACCCTCTCTCCCATGGGAAGAGCCGTTTGCCTCCTTTTCCTCCCCCAGACCCACCAGACTCTCCTTGTTGCATGGTCTGCGCCCTGCCCTCCAGCTCCATCCCTGGAGTGGGTGCTGGGCTTGGAGGAGCTGGGACCAGCCGTGGCACCCGGTGTGCTGGGCAAGCCTGTGCCCCCCACTGCCGGGGGGCGTCAGCGGGTGTCTCTGGAGGGGACTGGCCACTGCTGCCCCCGGGCTGGCACCCTGCAGGGGCTGGAGGTGCTGGGGGGGAGCCCAGGGAGGATGGGCGGGGAGGGGGAGGATGAGGATGGAGGGAGAGGGATAGAGGATGGGGGATGGGGGATGGAGAATGAGGAAGGGAGGATGAGGATGGAGGATGGAGATGGAAAAGGAGGATGGAGATGATGGATGAGGAATAGAGGACGAGGATGGAGGGTGAAGATGGAGATGGAGGATGGAGATGGAAAAGGAGGATGGAGATGATGGATGAGGAATAGAGGACGAGGATGGAGGGTGAGGATGGAGATGGAGGGCGGGGATGGAGAGGGAGGATGAGGATGGAGATAGCAATGGGGATGGAGGATGAGGAAGGAAGGATGAGGGTGATGATGGAGGATGAGGATAGAGGATGGAGATGGAAGATGAGGATGGAGCTGATGGATGAGGGATGGAGGATGGGGGATGGAGGATGAAAATGGAGGTTGAGCATGGAGATGGACAGTGCGGATGGAGATGAGGGTGGAGGATTGAGGATGAGGATGGAGGATGAGGAAGGAAGGATGAGGGTGATGATGGAGGATGAGGATAGAGGATGGAGATGGAAGATGAGGATGGAGCTGATGGATGAGGGATGGAGGATGGGGGATGGAGGATGAAAATGGAGGTTGAGCATGGAGATGGACAGTGCGGATGGAGATGAGGGTGGAGGATTGAGGATGANCCCGCCCGGCCCCGCAGCCCGGAGCCTCCCGCCCCTTTGGAGCGGTCCCTCCCCCCGGCCACGCGTGTCCTCCCGGCCCCGAGCTGCCCTCCAGCCCAGCACCGCTCCCTCCCCACGCCTGGGATGGCCTCTCGCTACTGGGGTGACTGGTGCTTGCCGTGCCATGACCCCCGGGACAGGGATGTCCTTCCAGTACTGGGATGCCTCCATCCATCAGCCTCGGCACAGGGATGTCCTCCTGGCACTGGGATGCTCCTCACACCAGTCTGCCCCCTAGGACTGGAGTGTCCTTCTGGCACTGGGATGTCCCCCACACCAGTCAGCCCCCTACGACTGGAGTGTCCTCCTGCCACTGGGATGCCCCTCACACCATTTCCCTCCTCCCCAGGACAGGGATGTCCTTCCAGTACTGGGATGCCCTCATACCATTAGCCCCAGGCCAAGGATCTCTTCCCAGTACTAGGATGCCTCTACACCATTACTCCCAGTACTGGGATGGCCTCACACCATTACCCCCAGTACTGGGATGCCCCCCCTGCCATTACAGTGAAGGGAGCCCAGATGGACAGCAGTGTCCCAGCAGGACATTGCCCTCGGTGCAGGCAGCCTGTGCCAGGGTGCCCGCCCGTACCTGGAGTCCCTGGGTGCTGAGGTCTCCATCCAGGGAGGGGAGAGGGTGGCTCTGCCAGGCAGGTGCGATGGGCCGGAGAGAGGGATGTCAATGGTGAGCTCCGGTCCTGAGCGGCGAGGTGAGCTCAGCCACTCCTGGGGGTGCTGGCTGCACCCAGACAGAAGGGGTGCCAGCATTGCTGGTGTGTGCAGGGTGAGCGGAGCACCTTCCCCAGCTCGCCCCGAGAGCAGAGCCAGCCCACAGGCTCTGTCACATAAGGTGACAGCCTGGAAAGCAAACAAGTACCGGTTTCCTTCTGCTTGGATCTTGCTCAGAAGTCCTCTCCTCCTCAGGGATGGGGGGACCCATGGCTGGTGTCCATGCTCCTGGCGAGGTCTAGACCTCATTGAGAAGCTGGTGTGTTCCCAGAGGACTCAGGAAGCTTCAGCTCGGGGTTCCCTGGTGCAGTGACACCCACAATGTCACCCTTGGGGGCAGCAAGTCATGCTGACCATGGCCAAGGGGGAACCCTCAACACCTCACCCACCAGCTCCTACCGCAGGGGCCAGAGAGGTTTTGGAGCCCCCCAGAACGACAAAAAGAAATCTCTGGGGATGTTAGCAAAGTGGTGCATCGGTGGCTCCAAAATGTACACTCAGCAAAACGATTCAAGCTGGTTTTTATACAGATGATGACTGGGAATCCTCAAGAAGGGGTGAAGAGCACCACCGAGGAGGTGTGACATGGCACCACCGAGCTGCATGTCCAGAGACATCTCCACCCACATCCCAGCATCTGTCTGTGGTGGGCAGCACTTGCCAGTGTCCCGCTGGCCACGGTCTCCCCCAAAAATGGCCCAAGCGCTCCCCAGCAGGAGCGATAGCGAAGGCGGATGCACTGAGGTGCTGGGAAATGTCTCTGGGGGTTAATCACCCTCATCGTCATGTGTGGCTCCTGCACCCCCAGAGGAGCCTGCCCTGGGCAAGGGGCACCCACGGGAAGGGACTGCTGCAGGCACAGCCAGAGCTGCTCGGTGTCCTGGCATAACCCTGGGCTACTCCTGTCCTTCCCCAAAACCTGACGCCCAGAGAGAGCTGCCAGCCTCATCCCCGTCCTGCCGATGCTCTGGGGTGGGACATCTCCAGCCAGGAGAAGAGCGTGACTGGGATCCCCCGTGAAGACAGACACAGGCCTTGGAGACACAGCAGTGTGGGGTAGGGTGTTGGGATCTTCTTCCCAGCGCTCATCCCCTCCTTTCTCTCCCCCCAGATTTGGACATGGCCAGAGAGCCCAAGCCGAGCCGGGCCAGGCTGGGCCAGAAGCGGCAGCACAGCAGCAGCCTCTACCAGTGAGTACCAGTATGTGGGGCGGGGCCTGCGCCAGGGGGACCCGGCTCAGGCTGGGCACTGTCCCACGCCTGGCTCCTCTTCCTCGCACTGCTCATGGCTGCCTGCCCGTGATGCTGGGCAGGGGTCCGTGGAGTGTCCCCGTCCCATCCCGCGCACTCAGAGCATCACCTGGTCACGCCAGTGGTGGCTGGAGGCCTTGCCGGGATGGGATGTGGAGATTCCCTTTCTCCATCCAAAGGTGCCAGGAGAAGAGCAGAGCCCCGTGGCCTCCACGCTGGCTACAGATGTTGATGCTGGTTGTAGTTCTGGCCTGTAAATGCTGTTCCTCGGGGAACAGACACCCCGGCAGAGGCACCCAGGGGTGCGACGGTCCCGACGATAGCAGGAGATGATGGCGATGGTGGCACCCATGGCAGCAGAAGAGCAGGTCCCCATCCGCCTGGTTCCCTGGCTCGGCAGGCGTGTGGTACAGAGGAGACCTGAGCTGGGCTCATCTGTCTTGTTAGCGAGCTTTTTGTGAACGCCCTGATTGAACTAATTGCTCTGCCCGTTGCCATGGCGCCAGAGGGATGCTGCGCTGGCAGGGCAGGGACCGCGGCCCCTCTCGGCTGCTGGAATGTGGCAGCCAGGGATGTGCTGAGCAAAGAGCTGAGCTGGGAAAACCCACACTCAGTCCCTAGTGGGGTGCCAGACCCCAAGACCTCCCAGGAGGTGGCCTGTGGCATCCCCGTCCCCCTCGTGCAGCAATAGCCATAGGAGCTGGCACCTTCCCTGCGCCCTGTGCGTGCGCTAGGATTCCTCTGCTGCTCCTTCCCCTCGGCCCCAAGGCAGGTTGTGACTGTCCGATGGGCAGGAGGTGGGGTTGTGAAGGACTCTCCTGGTCACAGAGATGGAAACTTGGAAGGCAGCAAGGCTGGACCGAAATCTCCCAAAATATCCCCAGGGGCAAAGAGCAGGAGCTGGCAGGTCCTGGCACCCCAGGGCTGCCAGCTCGCCCGTACCAGGAGGGCTGGTGCTTGAGGCCCGTGCCCCATGTGGGTTTTTCCTGAACGAGGCAGGGTGGCCACAGGGCTGGGGGTGTCTTTGCCCCGTAATGGGCTCTGGGCAAGCCCAGCTCAGGCTCAGTAGCCCCAGTCAGGTTAGCCCAGGTTGCCCGTTAGCCCCCTCAGCAAACCTCCAGCTCTCCCCGAGCTCCAGCATCAGTCCCGTGGTGACAAGCTCATCTAGAGCAAAATGTGGAGCCCTGGGGGACCTTGTCCCGGTGCCCCCATCCCTGGCAGCACGGCTGAGGAAGGCTCCCGGCAATGCTCTGAGCACAGCTTTGTCTCCACTCGGGTTCGGCTTAATCCTACGCTCCCTGACTTCGCAAGAGCTGAAGCAGCAAAATGAGCTTCAGCACCTTTCCCCCTCCTCCTCCTCCTCCTCCTCCTCCACCCTGCTCCCGGTCCACGGCGCATGATTTATTACCGGCATGTCGGCTGCCCGCATTGGAGGCAATCCGGTGACAGATCACTTCTTAATTTGGAGTCGAGAGAGCCGGCAGCGCGCGCGGAGCCAGGGACCATGAAATTCAACATCAGAACGCTCTAAATGCAGCTTCCTGAGAGCGGAGCCGGCTGATGCCGCTCCAGGGGCTCTCTCCATCCCCCACCAACACCCCTGCTTGGTGCCAGGGCAAACCCCTGCCTGGGCACAGCCACCTCCACGGGCTCTGCTGCAGCTCAGGCAGGTTGTGTGGCACCCTCTGGGGCGCCTCCTGCTCCCCAGGGATGGGGATGGAGGGTGAGTGGGTGCCCTGTGGTACCCAGCCATGGCTGCTTCAGGGCATCCATGGCCCCACAGAGCTGGGGTGACTTGTTCTCCTCTCTCCCTCTCTGGCAGCAGTAACTGTGACCTGGACTACGATCTCTACAGGGATGACTTTCCGTACCGGTGAGCGCAGCATCCCACGACCGGGGTGGGCTGAAGGCAAAGGCGAGAAGCGGGGTGTCCCTGGGCATCCATCCCCTGCCTCCAGGAGAGGCTCAGTGGCGCTGCCCCCTTCGAGAGGCGACAGCTTCCCCAGGCTGAGGTTCCTGGGGCAGGGGCAGCTGTGGGCTGAGCAATGCCCAGGTTGGGGGCCCTTCACTGCAGACACACCCCAAGAGATTCTCGGGGCTGCTGCTGGACCCCCAAGGTTGTGCTCACACCACCGTGCTCTCGTGCAGGGTGTACGAGTACCAGAAGATCCCCCCCCTCATTAACCGCCTCCCGGTGAAGACCAGACGAACTCACGTGGGAGCAGGAGGCAAAAGCAGCCTGAGCCCCCAGCCTGGGGCGAGGAGCAGCACCAGCTCCACGGCGGGACGGACAAAGTGTAAGTGCGGTGGGGCTGGGAGGAGGAGGAGGCTCGGCACTCGCGTCTCGGTGTGTCGGAGCAGTGCTGGTACCCAAAAGTCCCGCTCGGTGCTGACCTTGTGGCTACGAGGCCCCAGCTCCGACAGATGCAGCTTGGGCTGTGCTGGGCTGGTGGCTGTCCCCTGGATCCTGCCCTGTGCCCTGAGGATGCTCGGTGGGGACCCAGGAAACCACAGGTCAGTCAGCCTCACCTCCATCCCTGGAAAGGTGATGGAGCGGCTCATTCTGGAGGTCACCTGTGAGCATGTGGGGAAAAAGAAGGTTATTGGGAGCAATCAACATGGATCCAAGAGAAAATCATGCTTGACCTATCTGATAGCCTTCTCTGATGGCACAACTGGCTGGGTAGATGAGGGGAGAGCACTGGATGGTGGCCACCTGCACCGTCAGCACAGCTTTTGACATTGTCTCCCATAACATCTCCAAGAAAGCCCGGGGGCTGCTCAGCCTGGAGAAGACTCAGAGCGGACCTGATCAATGCTGATCAATAGCTAAAAGGTGGGGGGCAAGAGGCTGGGGCCAGACTCTGCTCAGGGGTGCCCAGCGCCAGGACAAGGGGCACCGGGCACCAACTGGAACCCAGGAGGTTCCGTCTGAGCAGCAGGAGAAACTTGTTTGGGGTGAGGGTGTTGGAGCCTGGCCCAGGCTGCCCAGAGAGGTTGTGGAGTCTCCTTCTCTAGAGAGATTCCAGCTGCGCCTGGACACAGCGATGCTGGGCCCCCTGCTCTGGGTCACCCTGATGGAGCAGGGGGGTGACCCCAGGTGATCTCCAGAGGTCCCTGCCAACCCCACCATGCTGGGATTCTGTGATGCTCCAGAGAGGAGGATCCTCCAGAGGGGGAGGATGCTCTGGAGGAGCATCAGAGAATCCTAGATGCTCCTGGCTGCCCAAGACAGGGTCTCCTTGGATCTGAGCAGGCTTCAGAGGCGGGTGAGATCCTGACGGTTCCTCTCCCCGCAGTGCGGGCCGAGGAGCTGCACTCCATCAAGGGGGAGCTGAGCCAGATCAAGGCGCAGGTGGACAGTCTGTTGGAGAGCCTGGACCGCATGGACCAGCGGAGAGAGCGTCTCGCAGGTGAGGGCATGGGCTGTAGACCCTTTGACACCCAAATGTCAGTGCCAGGGTGTCCAGGGTTCCTCCCCAAGTGCCCAGGAGGGAGCTGGGCATCCAGAGCTGGACAAATTCCCTGTGTTCTCCCCAGGCTGGCAGGGCAGAGCCCGGCCTGCTGGCACCAGGACCGATGTTTGCACAGGTACCTCCATTTTCTGCTCTCTCTGTCCCTGCAGGGTCCAAGGAGAGCGAGAAGAAGAGAGGAGAGACGGGGGCAGAGTCGCCATCCCCAGTGGGAGAGGGGTCACGGGAGCCCCGGGGGAAGGAGGGGACGGGAGCCGATGGACACAGCGACCTGCGCAACATCGACAGCGCTGAGGAGAGCACAGACACGGAGGAAACAGTAAGAGGGGGGCCAGATCCTGCACCAGGCTCTCTGCTTGAAGAAAATCCATCCCTCCTCCTTGCTGCTCACATGGTAGGGGTGCCCAGAGCTGGGGATGCTCCAGCAGGGTCCCCTGAGCTGTGCCCACTGCATGCCAGGGCTACAACTGCCCAGGACCCTGGCACAGCCCCCAGCACCCTGCAGCATAGCCCTGGGTGCCTGATGCTCCAGCAGCACCGGCTACAAAAATACCCTCGGAGTAGAAATACCTTTTAGCAAAGCTGCTGCTCCTGCTCCTGCATCTTCCAGCTGGGTGTGGGATCCTGGGGGTCCCTGTGCCGGGCATGGGGTGCATCAGGGGACGGCCACACCGTGTGTTTCTCCTGATCAGAGAATCACAGACCGGTTTGGGTGGGAAGGGACCTTTCCAGGCCACCTAGTGCAACCCCCCTGCAGGGAGCAGGGCCATCTGCAACTAGAGCAGGTTGCTCAGAGCCCCCAACAACCTCCCCTGCAATGGGGACAGGGATGGGGCAGCCACCACCTCTTGGGGCAGCCTGAGCCAGGCTCTCACCACCCTCAGCATCAAACATTTCTCCCTTCTCTCCAGTCTAAATCTCCCTCTTTCAGTTTCACCCCATCCTCCCTTGTCCTGTCCCACCAGGCCCTGCTCCAAAGTCTGTCCCCATCTTTCTGCCAGGCCCCTTCAAGCCCTGCAAGGCCCCCAGAAGGTCTGCGCGGAGCCTTCTCTTCTCCAGGGTTGGTGCAGAGGCTTCTCTTCTCCTTGCAGGTGAAGAACCACATGTCAGACCCCGAGGGGAGCCAGTAGCCAGACTGGGACGTTGTGGTCAACCCTTCCCGTCTCGTGTTTGTGTTTCTTTTGAGGCTTCCAGCTGGTGCCACGGACGGCGCAAGGTGCCCGCTCTCGGCACGGCCGTGCCCTGCGGCGGGTGCCGGTGGCCCACCCTGCGAGAGGCCGGCCAGCCGTGGCGAGAGAGGTCTTTGTGTTCCAGTGCACTTGTTTTCTTTTTCCTCCTGTTTTCAGATCTAGGGATAAGCAGATGTGGCCGGGGGAGGGAGGGAAAATACAAGGATCATATCCCAAAGGAGCATCCCAAATCCTGGCTGCCTTGTGTGGCTGCATCCCCTCACCCACAGGGTGCTGCGAGGTCACAGAAAGCACCCCAGGCTCCCAGCCCCTACGGCACAGGTCGCAGCCCAAGCAGCAAGCCCATCCTTCAGACCCCATCAGGTACTGGTTCAGCGGACACAGGGACAGCCCAGGAAGGCTCTCGGAGATGCTCAGCATTCCGAGACCAGCCTGAGACAATTCCAAGAGGCTTTCCCAGGATTTGGGGACAGAGGGGTGGTGCTGAGCCCAGCTGCGATGCCGTCCGGGGGGCAATGCAAACCATTACTCTCTGTCACCCCCGCTCCCAAATGACCTTCCCTTGCTGGTTTACCGTGGGCTGCCCTGGGCCATGGATCACTGCTGTGGTCGGCAGGACTCCCGGCAGCAGCCCGAGGAAGTCGCCGTGTCCCCCCTGTGCTCCCCAACGTCGCCCCTCCGTTCGGTGTCCCTTGTTTCTAGGTCGTCCTTCTCTCGCTGGTAGGAACTCGTTCTGTACTTCTAATTTGCTCTGGTAAAAAGAGTTGTTACTGTGTTGGAAAGAAAAAGAATTTGTATTTCTTTTCTCTGGTTATTCGTCTCCGGCGCAGTATTTCGGCGTGTGATTTTTTTGGTACCCGGTTTTGGGCGCTGCCTATTGCAGCCCTGGGCTCGGGGGGGCTTTCTGGGGTGCAGCTCTGCCCTGTTTCTCAATGCAATCATCTGTCACCCAGAATATTCCCCACCAGCCTGGCAGGACCAGCTCCTCCCATCCCCACGGACAATCAGACCCCAGGGCAGCGCCCAGCTCCCTCCACACACTTGGGGAAGGACAGCAGGAGCAGAGAGGGGTGACCCTGATGCCCGGCAGCCCATTATCATCCTTCCACCTCTGTCTGCAGCTGGCAGAGGCCGTAGCAGAGCCACACGGGTGAAAGACTCACCAGAAAAACCTCATTTATTATAAAGAAAACCATGAACAAATCAACCTCTGCCTCCTTGCAGCACTGCCTGGGCAGGAGGTCCCAGGGATGCACAGTCCGTGCCACAACGTGGTTCCTGCCCAGTCCCTGCCTGCGGGGACAGTCCCGGTGGGCAGCTCAGGGTGAGGGTCTCAGCCCTGGTGCTGGGGCCACCCCAGGGAAGGGTGGAGGGTCCCCCAGTGCAGGAGCTGCTCAGAGGTCAGCCCCAGGCAGGGCCTGGCAGCACGGGGTGGGTGAAGGCAGGCTCTGGCAGCTGAGGAGGCAGTTCCTGGGGACCCCCAAGGCTGTTTGGGGCCACTTGGGAGGAGTCTTCTGCAACATGGGGGTTCCTCAGGCAGGCTCCGGGGTCCTTGGGTGGTGTGGGGGCTGCTCTGGGGGCTTCTCAGCAGCAGTCAGATGCAGAGTCCACTGTCCTTGGGCAGGTTTCTTGTGCCTCCACCTGCGTGGGCAGCTCCACGGAGCCTTTGGGAGCACAAGGGCTGGCTCCAGGGCATCTCTGGGAGCGTGAGGCATGGATCAGGCTGGCTCTGAGGCATCTCCAGGAGCACAATGTGTGGACCAAGCAGGCTCTGAGGTGTCTCCAGGAACGTGAGGTGTGGATCAAGTAGTCCAGGGTGTCTCCAGGAGCATGAGGTGTGGATCAGGTTGGCGCTGAGATGCCTCCAGGAGCACGAGGTGTGGATCAATCAGTCCAGGCTGTGTCTGGGAGCACGAGGCATGGTTCAGCCTGTCTCTGGGAGCATGAGGCATGGTTCAGGCTGTCTCTGGGAGCACGAGGCATGGTTCAGGCTGTCTCTGGGAGCACGAGGCATGGTTCAGGCTGTCTCTGGGAGCACGAGGCATGGTTCAGGCTGTCTCTGGGAGCACGAGGCATGGTTCAGGCTGTCTCTGGGAGCACGAGGCATGGTTCAGGCTGTCTCTGGGAGCACGAGGCATGGTTCAGGCTGTCTCTGGGAGCACGAGGCATGGTTCAGGCTGTCTCTGGGAGCACGAGGCATGGTTCAGGCTGTCTCTGGGAGCACGAGGCATGGTTCAGGCTGTCTCTGGGAGCACGAGGCATGGTTCAGGCTGTCTCTGGGAGCACGAGGCATGGTTCAGGCTGTCTCTGGGAGCACGAGGCATGGTTCAGGCTGTCTCTGGGAGCACGAGGCATGGTTCAGGCTGTCTCTGGGAGCACGAGGCATGGTTCAGGCTGTCTCTGGGAGCACGAGGCATGGTTCAGGCTGTCTCTGGGAGCACGAGGCATGGTTCAGGCTGTCTCTGGGAGCACGAGGCATGGTTCAGGCTGTCTCTGGGAGCACGAGGCATGGTTCAGGCTGTCTCTGGGAGCACGAGGCATGGTTCAGGCTGTCTCTGGGAGCAGGAGGCATGGTTCACCCTGTCTCTGGGAGCAGGAGGCATGGTTCAGCCTGCCTCTGAGGCCCCTCTAGCAGCACGACATGCTCACCAAGCACCCCAGGGTACCTCGTGGAGCACGCAGCGCACCTCGGGCAGCCTCCAGACCTCTCTGCGAGCACCGGGGGGCAGCCAGGCCGCTCTCCAGCAGCCACCCCCATGCCCAGTCCCAGCGCTCAGCCGGTGGCGGCAGCGGCGGCGGCGGCGGTAGCGGCGGCGGCGGCCTCATCCCTGCGGCGGGCAGCCCGCAGCAGGCTCTGCCGCAGCACGGGGTACAGGCGGTGGCAGCCGTCCATGCCGAGCCGCAGGGCCTGCGCCCAGGCCTCGGGGGGCCCGCCCCGCCCCCCGCCCAGCACGGCCGNTCTGGGAGCAGGAGGCATGGTTCACCCTGTCTCTGGGAGCAGGAGGCATGGTTCAGCCTGCCTCTGAGGCCCCTCTAGCAGCACGACATGCTCACCAAGCACCCCAGGGTACCTCGTGGAGCACGCAGCGCACCTCGGGCAGCCTCCAGACCTCTCTGCGAGCACCGGGGGGCAGCCAGGCCGCTCTCCAGCAGCCACCCCCATGCCCAGTCCCAGCGCTCAGCCGGTGGCGGCAGCGGCGGCGGCGGCGGTAGCGGCGGCGGCGGCCTCATCCCTGCGGCGGGCAGCCCGCAGCAGGCTCTGCCGCAGCACGGGGTACAGGCGGTGGCAGCCGTCCATGCCGAGCCGCAGGGCCTGNGCCGCTCCCCCCGACTCGGCCGCCTCCCGCGGGCCCCAGGCGGCGCACAGCACCTTGGTGCCGCCGCTCAGCTCCACGTAGGCCGAGCCCTCGGCCTGGCTCAGCAGCCCGGCGCGGGCGAACAGCGGCCGCAGCTCGCAGGGGTCCCGCGGAGCCGCCGCCTCCTCCTTCTCCTTCTCCCCCGGTGCGGCCCCGCCGAGCGCCGCCGCCAACAGCTCCGGGGGCTGCGACTCGTCCGGGCCGCGCAGGCGGCGCTGATCCAGCGGCATGGCCGGGTACAGAGCGGGGAGGCGGCGGGAGGAGGAGCCGGGAGTGTCCCGCCCCCGTAGGCAGAGCCCAGGCGGCAGCAGGAGGAGGAGGAGCCTTTATTGGGGTGTGGGGCTTCAGCAGCAGGCTGGGGACAGGCTGAGGGGCACCCGGTGACCCCCCGCCCAGCGTCAGTTCTTCAGCTCCCCCAGCCGCAGCCGGGCAAAGTCCGTGGCCACGCTGAGGGCCTCCTGCAAGCAGCCCACGTTCTTGCCCGTGGCCTGCGCAGACACGTCCTTGCCACCGCCTTTGCCGTCCATCAGGGCGGACACCTCCTGCACCCACTGGCTTGCCTTCAGGCCTTTGTTGGCGGTCTCCTGGGTGGGCAAAGAAACCAAAAAAGAAGTCAGAGGGAGCTTAATCTCAACCCAACCAGCAGCGAGGGAGGAGGGTCCAGCAGCGTGGTGCAGCAGGACGCTCTTGCAGTACATCTGGAGAAGAGCGAGGTCACCAGGCCAGGGGCAACTCTGCCTACAAAGTCCTGGCTCGCTCCCCTTCCCCATCTGCAGCCCAGCGATAACCCTGCGCACCAGGGTTGTGCCTCTCACCAAAGTTTTGGCCGTGTAATGTTAGGTTGTTGCTGCCCAGAGGCCCAGAGAAAGGCAGTGGCAGTGTCTCGGCTTTACCTGGGGCACCTGGCAGAGGCAGGTGATCCTGCCGGCGTCGTGATCCACAGCGAAGAGCATGGCAGCAGTCTGGGGGGAGTGAGTCTTGAAGAGCTTCAGAGATTCATTCAGGGCCTGCAGGAGGATAAAGTCATTGCAGCAAAACTTCCCTACGCTGGGTGCCGGCCCTGCTCCAGCCCTGCAGCACCCACAGAGACCTTGGGGATCCCAACAGGCATTAAACCAGCCAGCGGAACCCAGCACCGCTGCTTCTCTCAAACACCAGCAATCCTAGAATCATGGAATGGTTTTGGTTGGAAGAGACCTTTCAGATCATGGAGTCCAACTGTTCCCTCAGCACTGCCAGGGCACCACTACCCCCTGTCCCTCAGCACCACATCTCCACGGCTTGGGAACCCCTCCAGGGATCAGGGGGACTCCACCCCTGCCCTGGGCAGCCTGGGCCAGGCCTGGGCAACCCTGGACAGTGGGGCAGAAATTGTTCCTCAGCTCCAACCTAAACCTCCCCTGGGGCAACTTGAGGCCAGTTCCTTTTGTCCGATTACATGTTCCTTGGGAGCAGAGCCCGACCCGCCCTGGCTCCAACCTCCTGTCAGGGAGTTGTGCAGAGCCAGAAGGTCTCCCCTAAGCCTCCTGCTCCTCAGAGCTTCTTAAGCCCATGATTCAGTGTTGTAACCACTGCCTGATGAGCCTGAACTCGCCACCAGCAGGTCTGGAGGGTCGGCAAACACTCAAGACCCGATCCCCATCCCTGCAAACCCATGTGCTAGTCCAGGAGGTAGGACACAGAGTGTCCCAGTGGTCCTCCTGCTCTTAACTAGCTGCTGCTCAGGGCTAGCTGGTGGCAAGAGAGACAGGTCTGTAACCTGGCACCAGCTCCCCAAGTGAAGAGAGGCGACCTAAGCACTCCTCAGGCACAAGGAAGGTCACTGAGGAGAGACCAGACCTTCCCATACCTTTGCCGAGGCTCCATTTTCCATTTCCATGATGACCAACGGCTGGTTAGGGTGACTCTCAATGACTTGCTTGGTCTTCTCCAGCACCTGAGGACAACAGTGGTCAGATGCTAAAGCACACGCACCACATGTGGACACAAGAACCATCCGGGCAGAGCTTCCCTCACAGAGGAGCCCTCCCACAGGGTCCTTTATTCCCACCCAGGGCTCACCCTTTTCTGGATATCAGCTTTGCTTGCTCGGTCCAGGTCATCCATAACTTTCTTCAGGGCTTTCACAGCCTCTCTCAGCTCATCCTTCTGCCACTGTGGGATAACGGCAGTGGCCAGTGTCTGCAAAACAGGAGTAAGTGGAAAGGGTTGAAGGTACTGGAGACCATGGGAGGAGATGCTGCCCCACACTCATGAACCTCAAGTGTCTCAAGTGGCAGAGCCCAGCAGGCTCCTCTGCTCAGCTCCCAGTGCCCGAGGTGCTCCTACAGCGCCCACAGGACGCAGGGCTGCTTGGAAACCGAGCTCGGGCCTCATTCGTACCACCCCGTGCTGGCAATCAAGGTCCCATTGACTCAGAGAAGGCACAGCACTGCCACCATTCTCACCTCACTGAGATCCGTGATCTCCTTCTGCACATCCTTATTGGGAGCTGTCTGGAGCTTCACCTTGGCCTCCAGGGCCGAGAGCAGCTTCCGGAGGCTGTCGACTTTCCGGAGGGCCTGGCAGAACACAACGCCAGTTAGGGCAGAGGGGAGATCTAGCAGGCTGGGCTCTGGGACACCACCACGAGAAGGATGGGGTGAGGAACGCTGCAGCCCCAGGATGGAGTTCAGGAACTCCTCGGGAAGGAGCAGAGCCAAAGCAGGAAGCACTTGGGCAGAACCAGGCTGTGCCGCTGGCAGACAGGCCCCAGCCTCTCCTTTGCCAGAAGGAACACAAGATCCTTCAAAACCAGAAAACCATCTCCCCAATAACCCCCTTCTCCCACTCTAGGAAGCACCAGCCCAGGCCCAGTCACTTGCCTCCTGCCACAGACTGGATTTGCAGCCTGAACAAGTCTCCCCCAGCCGCCGAGAGCTCTCGATTTGCAGCCCGGTCTGAGCTGGCCCCACAGCCACCTCAAGGAGCCACCCCAGGTCCTTCTAACACGGCCAGGACATCCCCCCTTCCCTCCCAGCGCTCTCCTCTGGCTGTAGCAGAGCCAGGAGCCTCCAGCACAGCCTCTGCCAACAGCAGCATCTTTCCCCACGCTGCTGGTGGACGCCAAGCCATGAGTCCCTCAAGCAACCCCTCTGCTGAGGAATACTGGGCAAATGTAAATGGAAAGGACCTTGACACAGGGTGGCAATGGTGTCCCACAGGGTCCGAATCTCACAGAGCATCTCTCCTGCCTCCCCTTACCTTCCGAGCTTCAGCCCCGGTGACGGCAACTATCCTCCGGATGCCTTTAGCAATTGCTTCTTCTGAAACAATCACAAAGGGGCCAGCGTGGCTGGAGTTCTGCAAGTGCCTTTGGAAAGAAGCCAGAAAGACCACCAGGAAGAGAGAGTTAGAAGTCCAGCTCTCACATCAGCATGGAAAGAAGAAAACCACTCTGCCAGGGAGATGAAGACAACACAGGGACAGGCGGAAAAGCCAAAGCAGCCGCTAAAGCGAACGAGCGTGAGCAGGGACAGGCAGCTCCCCGGCCTGCAAAGGCCAACTGGAAACACGGCTTGACTCAGGACTGGGGCTACAAAGGGACGTGGTCCCCACCACCTCTGGCTCTGCACTGGCTGCACCCAGCGTCTGCCCCCAGCACTCGCAACAGAGCACAGGCTCCCCAGGACTCCTTCAGTGGTGCCCTGCCGCCTTCCCCGGCCTCTCCAGATACTCACGTCCCTCCGCAGAACTCGATGGAAGTGATGGAGCCCGCGGGGCCGGAGGGGTCGGCCAGCAGCTCCTCCACAGGGATGCCAATCGACACCACGCGGACGGGATCGGGGTAGGTCTCGTCAAAAACTGCCCGCAGTCCTTGGATGGCTTTGGCTGCTGCAAGAGGACAGTCCTTGGCGTAGACCGTCTGCAGAGGACAGGGAAGGAAGGTGGGTAAGAGCCTGCCCTGTCAGCGGGGACTGAGGGCCCACGTTCCCAGGGAACCCTGATTTCCATTTGAACAGGAGGAGAAACTTGTTTGGTGTGAGGGTGTTGGAGCCTGGCCCAGGCTGCCCAGAGAGGTTGTGGAGTCTCCTTGTCTGGAGAGATTCTAAAGGCGCCTGGACACTGCGATGCTGGGCCCCCTGCTCTGGGTGACCCTGCTGGAGCAGGGGGGTGGCCCCAGGTGATCTCCAGAGGGCCCTTCCAACCCCATCATGCTGGGATTCTGTGACTCCTACTGGGTGAAACTCCCAGCATCCCAGATCATGCAACAGCTTGACTCAAGGTATTTTTTTGCCCCGCAGTATATCCAACCTGGCAGCCGTACCCACCTTTGCCTCCTCAATCATCTGGTTGGCGATCCCTTCGACTTTCTTGATCTCCTGTGTAGACAAGGCTCCCTTGGCTGTGAAGTCGAACCGCAGCCTGTCCGGTGCGACCAGCGACCCTCTCTGGTCAGCCTCCCCCAGCACCGAGCGCAGGGCGAAGTTGAGGATGTGAGTGGCCGTGTGGTTGCTCATGACTGGCCTCCGCCTGGTCTGGTGGAGGAAGCCATGGTTAGATGGGGTCCTGCAGAGCCAAGCTCGCTTCTAGCAGTAGAAGTGGAGGTTAACACGCTGCTCCAACAGAAACCTAAACTGGATTTAGATTCCCTTCTGCTCCCCCAGGGAAGAGACCAACTGTCTGTTGCTGGCCCTCACCTTCCCTTGGAGCTCCCACTCTGCTTAGCCACCTAACGTTCCCAACACAATCCAAAGAGATTTTCCAGGCCATATCTGTCTTTAGATCAGCAGGCTGAGCCCACAGGAGCAATGGCTGGAGCAGGCCGGGCAGCCCAGGCTGTCATCCAAAACACACTGGGGCACCACAAATGTTCTACATCCCAGTTGTTACCCCAAAATGGGTTTCTGCTGCTGCTCAGCCAAACTCAGTGAGCGCAGCTCTGAGCCAGCTGGGTGTTCTCAGCACCCAGGAAAAGAAAGGAGACAAATTCCAGGGGAGAAGAGCTGAGGCCGCGTGTGTTACCCTGTGTCTTAACTCACCTCGTCAATCGACAGCTGGACCTGATCTCCTACTTTCAAGTTTCCATATAGCGTTCCCATGTGAAGCACGTACCCTCCTCGCACCTGCACATTCTTCACCGTGAACTCCGTTTTCTGTGCAAAGAGGGAAACGCACCCAGTGAGCAGAGGCTGAGAGTAGACACAGTCCAGGCAGAGGTCTGAGATGCAACTGGGAAGGTCTCAGCTGAGAGCCAGGCTGGGGTGTGTGACAGGAAAAAGCCGAGTGTCCCCAGGGCCGCAAAGCAGAGAGGTGACTGCAGGTGGGGTGAGGTTATGTGGGCTCAGCAGAGCTGAAGGAGCTCCCCACCACAGCTCCCCATCACGGCTCGAAAGCCCAGTCCTGCACAACAATCCCAGCACCGCCACCACAGCCACCCATGTTCTGGTGACGGCCTGATGCTGCAGCACAGCTCTGTACACCAAGGGGGACAAAACTCCGGCACGTCTGGCCCGTGCTGCACCCCTGAAAAGGAAACCTGTGCAAGCCTGGCACCTGCCACAGGCAGAAGGCTGCTGCAGCTCGCTTGGCCCCTTCTCCTCCTCTGCCCAGGCCCCGGGTCAGATTGAGTCTAGCGAAAGCTTCTCAGGCCCACTCACGTCCTCCCTGCCGTCGTCGTCCTTGACCATGTAGCCCTCGTCATAGATCTGCCCGCCCTGCTCGGCGTAGAAGCAGGTCCGGTCCAGCACTATCCCACACTCCTGGCCAGTGGATACCTCCTCCACAAACTTCTTCTCCCTGCGGATGGCTTTCACCGTGGCCACCAGGCTCCCAAAATCTGTCACCGGGACAACAGGCAATGTCAGTAAAAGAGGAGAACCTTGTAGACACCACATGGGCGCAGAACTTTCACAGTGACACCTCTCAACTACTGCAGGAGTTCCACCAAATCAAAGAATTAGCAGGAGGAGCCAGAGGAAGTGAGCCAAGGAGCCTCCAACAGACCAAGCAGAGACTGCAGTCTCCTGCGGCACTGGCAAAGGAGCAGCTGAGGAACACCTACACTAGACTGTGGAGACACAAAGCTGCAAGGAACAGGAATCCCCTTACGTTGCCAACAATGGACTTGAGCAGCACAGCAGCCCTCAAAGAGTCTGCCCTTCTCTTCCTCTGCTCCATTTGTATCCCACACACCCCTCCACATCCCAAGAAAGGTGAGCCCAGGGGGGACCTCACTGAGGTTCATGTCAGGAAAGGTTTGGCAGCAGAGGATGACTCTGAGAAGGTTTTTTTCCGTACCGTATGTACCGCTCGGATCTGAAGCGTAGCTGTATTTTGGCGAGTCATCGGTCACCTCCAGCCCTCTGGCCCTCAACTCTTCGATGGCATAGATGTCCAGCATGAGGAGGTCCTCGCCTCCAGCACCCTTGCCCTGGGACTTGAGCTGTCAAAGTTCAAGAAAACCCAGCTCAGCACCAGCTCAGACACACCAGCCTCGTCTCACACCTCATGCGCATCCCTGAGAGCTCCTTGGCTTAGAGCTTTGCCCTTGGAAGCCGTGTGCCAGCAGCTGGAGCCCTCCTGTCTTCTCTGGCCACAGAACAGACTGTGTACCAACACTACGAGCGTGTGAACAAAGTAACTTAAGCCCAGCAAGCACCCATCCAGCTGCTCAATGCCACTCCCTGCTGCTCCAGCCAACGTGTTGGGAGAGGCACCACCTGCCTGGACACTGCGCCTTAGCCAGGGAAGATCCGAACTTCCCTGTCCAGAACAGGACAGTGGGGAGGTGACCCCAGGGACTCCTCCCTGTCCGCTCTATGAGCAGCTCCCCTTGGAGCTGTGATCTACCTGCGCGTTTTTCCGCTCCTCTTCAAAGCCCTCCATGTCCACAACGAGGCCCTTCTCCTCCGCAATCAGCCCGGTGAGATCAGCAGGGAACCCATAGGTGTCATAGAGCAGCCAGGCGGTGTCGCCTTTGGAGGAAAAGCAGAGAAATGAGTGCTCCTGTTCCACAAGACACAGCAAACAGGTCTGGTGAACGTGAACATCTGGCATGATCACACCATCACGTTGTGTCTGGGCAGCTTAGAAACCCATGCAAGGGACCACAGGCCAGAGGAGAGATGAGTGGCCCAGCTTTGAGTGATGGTTTTTAACTGTCCCCCTACACCTTCCACCATCTCTCAGTTGTGTCTTCCATCAGTCTCCAAGCCCAGCTGAGCCCTAACCTAGCCCCAGCTCATAAATGCCTTTCGGTGCACCCAGACAGAAGTCACGGCCTTACCAGGGATGGTTTTGCTGTCGCCCAGGCTCTGGATCTTCCTGTCCAGGATGCGACGTCCTCTGCTGAGTGTTTTCAGGAACTGATCTTCTTCTTCATTGATAATGTCCTTCACCATGTCAGGGTCCTTCTTCAACTCAGGAAAGGCATCGCCCTGCACACCCAAACGGGTTAGTCCTCCAGCATGGAGATCTGAAGTCTTCAGCGGATACAGTGGAGAGGGGGAAGAACTTACCAGTGACTGCACCACCACATCAACCAGCGTAGCAAAGAAACCCTTGGGAGCATTGAGCTTCTCATGGGAGTAGCGCACGGCCCGGCGGAGGATCCGCCTCAGCACATACCTAGGGAACAGCAGAGCCCCTCACGCAAATGTCACACCTCCGAGTTGTCCTGAGGGGATCCACCAGCACCCACCTACCAGCACCTCCTCCCAGGACCAAGAGCACAGGGTTCTCTCCCCTCATTTTCTCTCAAGCAGGCAGCCAGGGGTGAGGTGCCAGGCCCCAGCTCCGTGACCTAGACTTAAGAGTCTGTCCTGCGCGTCCAGCCCAGCCCCGCAACCCACACCGCATTGTTTCTTTGACAGCAGCTCTGCCCCAGGCAGGGTTTGGTGCCTGTCTGCCCACAGTGATCCTTTCTGGTACTAACACGAATTCTCAGACGTGTGTTTAGTCTTTTGGATGGACTTGCCGAACAGTTGGACTTGATCTAACGGTTGGATTTGATTGATCTCAAAGGTTTCTTCCAACCTTGCTACAGGAATTCGAGCGTCAAACGTACTGAGCAACACTCTGCTACCCACTGCTTTAACGACGAGTTCAAAGACATCCCAGAGACGCAGGAGATCCCCGTTCTTACCCTCTGCCGGTGTTGTCGGGCCTGCCCCCGTCAGAAAGGGCCAGCGTGATGGTCCGTGCGTGGTCAGCCAGCACGCGGTACGCCATGTCTATGCCATCAGCATCCTCAGCGCCCACCTGCCCCATGTACGGCCTGGCACCCGTGCCCTGCGCAGAGAGGAGAAGGCGGTGGGCAAAGGGGACCACGGCGGACAGCGGGGACCGGTAACATTGCAGAACAATGGAGAAGTGCCTCAGAAGCCAAGGTCACTCCCTGCCCACTGCCACAGAGGTGGCAAGCTTCTCTTGGGAAGAGGTAACTCCTGCGAGGCTCTGCACAGTGCCACGGCTGCATTGTCAGGGTCAAAGGATCTCCAAGAGCAAAGGATCTGGCCATGGATCCCTGGAAGTGTTCAAGA
>WEIS01001845.1:0-24017 GCA_013389965.1 Todus mexicanus | reverse complement strand
TGTCCGGGTACGTCTTGCTATGTTTGTGCACTTAAAAAAAAATAAAAATATATATATTTCAGGCAAGGCAGAGAGTTCACTCTGTATCATAGGCTGCTCCAGCAGCACTGCTGCTGGTGACTGTTACAATGGTCCTCCATTTGTTTGGACAGAATCTATTTTTGAAATAAATACCTTGAAATAACAGTTCTGCTGAAGGACACTTCTAGCAATGGAAAGACTAAACAAATTGATTTTGTTCTCTGTTTTCTGTTTTATTCTACGTTTTCCACAGCTCAGGGGGAGTCACAGCCTGGATATGGCCTTCAAACTTGTTTTTGTTTCCTTGTACATAGTGAGAGGCATTTTTAGGGAAGGACATTTTTACAGGAAGTGGAGGCTTTTACCACTGCAACATTCAGAAAACAACACAGTCCTGCTCCAGCACAACACACAAAGCCAGCAGAGATGTGTTCATCACCACCACACCAAGAGATGCTGAAGAATTAGCAAGGGTTAGAAATATCGGTGGTGCCAGTCTGGGTAAGCACAGCTCTGCTAGTCCTTAACCTGAGTGTTAGTGGCCCTGGGATTTTAAAAGAGAGATTAAGAGATATAACTGGCAGCTCCTAGATTGTAAGAACAAAAGGGTCAGGGTGATCAACCCCCTGACCTCCAGCACATAACCCTGGGCATCCTGAAAACAGCTTTTCCCTCAAAGGCATTATTTCTTTCAAAGAAGCGATACTTGAGATAAAAGCCCTGATGGTAAATCCACCTTCAATTTTGGCGACTGTTGCAAGTAAAGCCCAGCGTTAACACGGAGCTCTCCGCGGAGTGTTTATTGGTTTGCCTTTGGATTTGCTGTAACTTTGTTCTCCACGCTCAGCAGCCCATTATCTCTGCTTTATTTCCAACCTAGGTATTTATAGCCCTCTGATCAAGGTATCCTTTAATCTCCTCTTTGCTGAGCTACCCATACCAGCATCCCCTAATCCTTTGCTACAGGGCACGTTGTACCCTCAACCTTGATCGTGAGTATACCTCGCATCTCCCCATAGCTGCTGGAGGTGTCACTTCCCACAGGACTCAGCCAAGGCAGAGTAAGGAGCACATGTGCGGACATGTGGGAGATGGGTGGCAGGTGACGGCAGCATGAGGGCGTGGGTGGAGAAGGTCCTGGCACAAGCACTGGCACCAAAAGCCTGCTGGGAAGAAGCCACATATTTCCTCCCAGGGACCAGGAGCTTTCTTCCCTGGGATAGGGGGAGCAAAAGCTGGAGGAGATGGGATGGGGAAGAAGCTGAGGCGTCGGTCAAAAGCCACCATGATCACAGACAGGCATCACCCTGAGATGAGCCTGGTGCTGCCTGAACCCTGTGTCCTGCCTTACATGCTTGGAGCTTTGCGTGTAGTGAATCACTTGCCACACATGTGATGTAACATGACAGTGTTAATAGATCTCATTACTATCCAATTTACTAGGGGAAACTGAGGCGTGGAGAGGTGAATATTACACCTGGAGCGTACCGGGGCTAGATTGCAGGAGACCTCACGCTGCCATCCCATGCTCACTTTACTAAGCCATATAGGAATCAGGTATAGCTGGCAGAAGCATCTGTGGAGGATTCTGAAGATACCCTGGGGGAAGAAGATGATCTTGGCATTCACGATACACAGCCTTGCCTCTAGTGTTCATGTCCTGACAGAGTGGATAGTCCTTCCTGACACGTTGAATTGGGTCCCATTCAGCTCTCAGGAGCTACTCCAGGCTGGTGTTGCCCAGTGCACTCTTCTGTAGTAGCTGATGGGTTTATCACTTCGACCCTTGGGGAGCTCTTTCCTGGTTTCACCCGGCCGTGCCACTCTCCTGCAGAAGCTGAAGTGCAGTGAGAGATTTCCAGGATCCCAACATCCCTGCTGCAGCCTTGTCCCCGATGTCTTGGGGACAAGTCCCAGGTGCCACTAGTGCCAGAGACAAGACTGTCCCTGTCCCAGGAGAACAGCCACAGTACAACCAGAGCTTGTGCCCCGTTGTTGACCCTCTTTTAT
Organism: Todus mexicanus; assembly: GCA_013389965.1. Taxonomy (NCBI): domain Eukaryota; kingdom Metazoa; phylum Chordata; class Aves; order Coraciiformes; family Todidae; genus Todus; species Todus mexicanus. The sequence continues at coordinate 21,986 of WEIS01001845.1, read as the reverse complement.
TTGATCCTAAATTAGCACCTTTGTGATGATCAGTCTTTGATGGAGTTCTGTTTCATGAATTGGCCCAATCCCTTCTTAAATCCCTGAGAACTTTCATCCTTTGCACAACCCCCTGTCTCAGCCCTGCTTGCAGTTCCTTTTCCAATCTCCATCCTGCCTGAGGGTTCATTTCTTTCTCAAACACAGTTCAGAGGAAGCTTAAGTGACAAGTCAGCTTTACAAAGCATTCCTCTTGTGGGAGGAACGATTTTCAGAAAGCTTTTATTTCCCCACTTAAAAAAAAAGAAAAAAGAAAGGAAAAAAGAGGAAACAGCTGAGTTTGGTGGCTGCTTTTGGTATTTCCTTATATTTAACACATGTCCCTTGCTATGGAAAAAGAGCAACCGCTACTCAAGGCTTACAATCTTCTGCAACATGCCCAGAGGTCTGGAGAAGCTGATGCTAAAAACTAGACTTCATACCTCAGCTACCTGCTGGCAGTAAGCCTGGGGGCTGGCTTTTCCTCTGATCCTGCCATGTCCCCTTTTCCCATAAGCTTGTACCTTGCCATGGTAAGACAGCAGGGAGCTGAAACATAAAAGACTTGGTCTTTTGGGGGAGCCTAGCTGGCCTGAGGTGACCCAACACCGTGGATAATTGGTTGGAGAAGGAAGAGTAGGTAGATTGAACGTCACCTCTGATCCATCTCGTTTCAGACCATCTTTTTCCTCCCAGCACTGAAACTTGGAGCTGTTTCCCAGCAAAGTGGAGCTCTGAAATAATTTTTTTATATATATATTTGAACAACTATTTTTCTGTTTTCTTACAACCACATACTGTTCCAGCATTTGTGTCAAACAGGCTTTCTGAGTCAGATGCAAAATAAAATGACACATGGTCCCCTCTAATGTTCTCATCAGAGCATGTATGGTCCTGTGATCTCTCTTCAGCAACAAAGCAGCAGTAAAGGCTCTTGGCCAGGTTTCTCTGATGCTCTAAACTGCATATGGTCCCAACAACAACAGCTCGTCTACACCACACTGCTCCTGTCTATATTATTAAATAACATGACCCTGAGCCAGAGAGTCTTGGCTGGGCTCACAGCCATGCTGCTAAAAACTCTGCATCCCCAAAAGCACGTGACCAGTCCAAAGCTCCCTCTGTGCATCTCCTGGACATGCCCAGATCCTCTTCTAGACCTGAGATGCCAAGTTTGACCTGCGAAGATACTTCACCAAGTCCTCCTGAAAACCTTGGGGATGCCTGATGTTCCTGCGGGATAATCTGCGTCCCCAAGGGATGTCCTCGCACCTCTCTAAACCATCCACCTCCCTGGTCTGAGAAAACAGAGGTTAGCGTCACCTTTTGCATCCAGCCCAAAGGATTCAGAAGGATCCAAAACTTTACCAAAACTTCATCGGGGATCAAAACTGCTGGGACCAAACACAATGACAGGGCACTAAGCAGCTGCCAGTGCCACAGCATGCTGCTGTACATCCCTGCGTGGGTAATCACTGTGGCTCAGCACCACGAGCTGTGATTAAGTCATTAGTCAGATTATAGTCGTGTGAAAATATTTGAGATAACCAATCAACGCTGAATTCCTTTTTGGAAGGGTTAAACAAGTTAATACTTAGCGCTGGCTGACAGGAGGTCAGAGTATGATGCTGTAACACAGAAAACAATCCCTAAACATCATCATCCTCATCCTCCTCATCATCCTCATCCCTGATCATCCACCTGATCATCAGGTTTTGTGTTCTTTGAAATGAGCGTGCTAATTCCTCCGACTCGTTAACAGACTCAGCCTTTGGTCCATTAAGGACTCAACATTAAATCATGGTAGAAAAAATGAACCACCCTGAGCCTGGCAGTCGATTCCTCCTTTTCCACACCCAGTGGTGGGGATGTGCCCTTGCGCCTGCGCCGCACTTAGATGGAGTAAAGGGATGGATGTGCAATCATTCATAATCAGTCAGGCCGATCATGTGCACCCATTAAATTATGTTCTTCCACCAGTTCTTAGAAACGTAATTTGCTCAAAGTTAACAAGCAGGCACCTACCTGCTCAAAGCATATTTGCAGAGATCTAAAATCAAGGGACACTTCATAACGGCAGAGAGGGGGGAGAGATGGAGCTGTTGTGCCAGTGCTGCGTTTATTGAGGATGCTGCTGGCGGTTGCTTCCCAGTTGGACACACAGATGGATATGTGTCAATCCTGCCGAGGTACGTTAATTAACGATGAGCGACAAATCTGCAGTCCTTTCAAAGGACCTCCCTTTAAAGACAATTGCAAAAGAGGAGCTTAAGGAGAACATGAAGCCTCTCACCGTCCCTCCACTGAGGATGGGATTGCACTCCGTGAGCTCTGGTGTGTATTTCATTGCTTTTCGTCACGTATGGGTCTAGGTGGAAAGTTTGGTCAGCATTTGCAGTAATTTCCCCACCAGCTGTACCCTGCTAGGAGCAGTCAGCCCTCCACCAGCAGCACCCCAGGAGCTTCTCGCGGGGGACTCAGCTGGGAGGAGGTGCTTGGCTGTTGCTCAGCCTCCCATGGATCATGCAAACACACATCTCAGCTTTTCCAGACACCCACTCCCAAAATTAAAGTATTTTGTTTTCTTCTTTTTTTCTTTTGTCCTTCTCTGAAGCACGATTGCTGAAGCTGTCAATTGGAAGGACATCAGCCCCATCCATTTTCCCAGAGAGGAGGATGTGATAGCATCACCCCCTCACCCAACCCACGACACAATCAGCAAAATGGAGGAGGCAGGTGTTACTTTAGCAAGGCATAAAAATGCATAATTAAGTAAAATGAAAACACCGTGCATTGCTTGTTAGAGCTGGTATATCAGTCTGGAGGGTGAAGTAATAAGAAAATCAGTACATCAACATCAGCTTATGAGTGCTCTGGGTGCCCAGAGGATGGCTCTGCTCCATAGGTGACCTCCTCAGCCCCTTTTACACATGGGTAAACTGAGGCAAAAAAAAAAGAAGGGGCTTGGCCCAGAACACGGTCAGCATTAAGGTCAGCACAGGAGCATGAGCAATAGGCATGCTGAGATGGTACCTTACCTATACTTTAAAAATACCAGCAAGCAGTAGGGACACCCGTAACACCCATCTCCCATCCAGATGATGCAGCCTTCCCTCTTGTACTCTCCTTTGAGAGAAGCAGCCACCATCCCTTCGCCGATTTACTGCTTAGGGACCAGTTCACACCACATCCAAGTCCATACTGTCTGACTATGGGTTAGTTGAAGAAACAAAGCAGCTTTTGAGTCCTTAAATGCCATGAAAACACACAAACCCACAGATGTCTATATATTTATTTTTGCATTCAATATAGGCAGCCAAAGGTCTTTTTTTTTTCTTCTTTTTTTTTTTTTTTTTTACTCCTCCTCGTGTTATGGAAAAAATCCTGTGCTTGCTGCCTGGGAGCTCATCTGCCAGCAGGCCCATGGTAGCTATGATTTCAGCCACATGAGCTGGCTGCGTGGTAACAGAGTAATAGTCTTTCCTCAGCTCTCCCACTCAAAAAATGTGATTAACATGGTGTCTTCTGGCAGGTTGAAGGCTGGCAAGTTAAAGAAGAAGTTAAAGAGAAGGAGACCACCATGAGCTCTGTGAAAACAAGGTTTGTTTAATCATTGCTCAAGGGGGATTTGCAGCCAGGACCTGATTAAAGCCCTTCCTCCCGCCCCCCGCCCCACTGCAGGGCAAGGCCATCATGGCCACCTTCAAGCTTTCTACCCATTTTGAGGGGGGCGAGATGTCTACAGCTAGATCCACAGGGCTTGGCTGTGACTGGACCCACCACATCTCAAGGTATCTCCAGCCCTACCTGAATGGAAGCTCAGACACCGCTGGTGATGTGGGTAATATCTTTGGGAGAGGAACTGAAAGGTTCCTGCTGACTGCAGAGGCATTGGGCAAGGATCTTCTGGGGCTGTATGCCAAGGATTTCAAATCTCTCATTTTCTCCATTTATCTAAAGGGTCCTGTGGGACAGGACTAGCAGCAGCTCTTGATATTTCTTCTCTAGACCAGCCAGCACTCCTTGTGCTTGCCCCTTCCTTGGGGTCTCCACCTGGATCCCGCCACTGGTTTGGGGTTTCTTTGTGCTTTTAAGGGCACTGCTGGATTTTGGAGTCAAGACTCGGCCATTCATAGCTGTGTTTCATTCCTGAGCTGATACAACCCATACCAATCCCCCTTGCTTTCACCGGAAAGATCAAAATATTTCCCATTGTTGCACTTTAATTTGCATTTACTGGATGGCACTTGACATGATCTTATCCTTTCACCTGAGAAAATTCCCCCCCTGCAGCCTCTCAGTTTTACATGGGCTTGCCTCGAGTAAATCACTGCCACACTGGTGAGGGCAAAGCCTTGCTCTGAGTATTATCCAAATGATGAAGAACACCGTGGCTCAGGCTGGTGTCTGCAGGCTTGGGATATGGCAGCTTGTTGCAACCCAGAATGAATCAGAGCCACGAAAGCACAGGCTCACCAACAGGACCCAGTGTCTCACCTTCTTAGCAAATGCTCAGCCCTGCCTGCCCACCAGCCCAGGCTCTGGTGACTCCACAGGGTCCTGTGTGATCCTGAGGAAGATGCAACATTGTTCCAGCCACCACTGGTGGTCTTTGCCAGGACCCCATCACTAAACAGCTCCTAATAATTTGGTGACAAGTGGCCCCTAAAACATGTTGTCTGTGTCTGTGACAATAAAATAACCCATGCCAGGGTCTCAGCTTCATTTTGGCCCAGACCAACGAGCTCAAACATTGCCCAGGAATAGTTAAGAAATCATGTGAGCTGGAGACCACTCAGAGGGGGCAGTTTGGATGGGGCCACCATGTCTGCGACTGCAGGAGACTTTGCCAGCTCTCCTCAGGACCAGGAAACTACCCAGGACAAGCTTAATTTGTTAAGATATCTGTTGTCTTTGAGGCTTGGTGATGGTTCAGGAGCCACTGGTGTAAGCTCATGCTGTTTCCTCTGTGCCAACAACACCAGTGCTCCTTGGCTGGAGAGACCAACATGATGCCCACCAAGCCAAGGTTCACAACCATGGGAAACAAGCAGGAAAACCAAGACATGGAGGGGGAAACATGCTATTTTTAAAAAAACTCATACACTGGTTGTGTGAAAAGTGGAAGAGAAATGAAACTGCTCTTGGAGTGCCTTGTGAGTCACTCAGATACTAAGGTGTGGTATCATAGCCTGCAGAGCTCGGCAGGTCCACCCTTGCTTTTCTGCCTCCACTGCAGGAGCCAAGCAGTTTTTCAGGGCTGGGTGTTGACACTGTTTCTGGGTACAGCCGATCACCCAAGGAAGATGGGCTTGCTCCAGGGCCACCCGACATTGGCAGCTTGGAAAATCCCAATGGGAGTAAACCATACTCTGACACAGCCTGGCCATGCCAAGACCAGCTACTGCCCAGGCTCTGGTGCTGGCAGAACCCATCACTTGTGTTGCTTTGGGATGGGTCACATAGATACACACAACAGTGTTGTCTTGCACCACCAAAGGTACTAAAGGGCATAGCAAAAGCTGCAGAAGCAACACAAGCAAAGTGTCGGGGAGGCAAAAAGGAGGATTTTTCTGGCTGTGTGCTCATAGCAAAGCCGGGCTTTGACCTCTGCGAGGCCAGGAAATGTAGGTGCGGTGTCCACGCCTGGATCTGGCGGCAAGAATTTTCCCTACGTAGCAACAGTTGTTATGTAGCAATAATACTTGGCAATTTTCAAGGCACTTTAGAAATAATTAATCTGCACATCAGCCTTGCCAGGTAGGCAGCTAAATATTTTCATCCGTGCTTTTCAGCTTGGGGAAGCGAGACCAGAAAAAAATAAAAATGAAGCAGCTTGTCCATGGTCACAGTAAGAGCTGTTGCCAAGGTGCAGACAACACTCAGCGACTGTGACAGGATGAGAGGGCAGATGCAAAGGAGAACCAAAGAGAAACCAGCACACCCATAGGTGAATTTCCATCAGGAGTTTCACAGGAAGTACCTAGCTCTCAATCCTGTGAAGGAAACCTCGCATCAGAGGGACTTTGCTGCTTGTGCTGGCATTTCACAGCTCTGTTTAATTATACTAATCACTTCGATGATGATTCCTGACATTCGCCTTCATTAGCCACTGGCAGCCACACTCAGCTGCCTCAACTTCAGAGCTATCAATGTCTGCTTTAAATAACCCATGAGTAAAATCAGCTGGGAGACAGTGTGTCTGGGCTTTCCTCTGGCATAGCCTGCACAGAGGTGGCTGGGAATGCAAGACCAGAGCCAAAACTGCAGTTTAACCCTGGCTGAGCATGGGCATAACCTTTTTCTGGATGTCTTAGGGTGGGGAAAGCTTTTTCTTTGCCACTGAGGATAGTGACTGAGTGAAAGTGGGGAGAGGGGATGATGCATGGGGAAGACCAAATCAAGAAGTTCAGCTCATGAAACCACCTTGCCAGCTGCCTCAGGAATGGTGTCATTGCTATACCTCCTGTTGCATAAACACATAGTTAATGCCATACCCAGACTTCAGCCAAAGTGTATATTTTGCCCCAGCACCCAGTTTTCCCAAACAAAGGGAAATTCAGGTCACACGCGGGTAGTTGCATCCTAAAAGCAGGGAGCACGACAGCTGGAAGGGCAAAGCAAAAGGCAGGAGGATACGTGATGCCACAGCCACCTCTCAAAGTGTAGGGCCACATGGCCAGAGAGCAAAGCTGGACTCTGTCCCCCACCTATAAGAGCCACCAAGGCCACTGTCGTGGTCACACCGCCCTTCTCAGCAGTGTGCTTTACTTGCCTTAAACTACCTTGCCAGGCTGAAATGTAGAAAAATGTAGAAAAATTGCAAAACCCCAGGCAGATTGCAAAGACAATTAGGGGCTGTGATGCAGCTGCATCGTTTTTCCTTCCTTATGGTTTAATGTGCTGTTTACAGCTTGTGATTCCCATTTTACTGGGTTGGGCACTTGGGGAACACAGAAACAAAACTTTCAGTGATGCCATTTGTTGAAGCAGAGGAACCTGAGCTCTGCAAAATAAAAGCTGACAGAGAGGTAAGATGCTGTTGCTTTGTAGTTAGAGATGAAGCAGCAGTGCTAAGTGTCGTTTGTCACTTCTGTCTGAGGGATCCTGATTGTAATCCCCCCAGAACTGAAGAGGATGATGATTTCAGCCTGCTTAGCAAGCAATTTCCCCCTGTACTGACCACAGCCCAAAAGACTTTCACTGCGATGTTTCTTTTTGAAGGTGTTATTTTGTAATCTAATGCTCACATTATATCCACTTGTGCAGGTTTTATTAGCCGGGACTGGTCACTCATTAACAGCTCTGGCATGTGACACTTCTTTAAAACATAGGAAGGCACCTGCTTGTAATTAAGAATAAAGAAAAAGCATAAGTCTTTGACGTTGTAAAAGCAGGATCATTTTAGCGTGAGTAAAGCTGGTCAAGGTATCAGGCACGAATAGCACTTGTTGTGCCTGTGGCTCTCCTGAATATCTGGTGGGATGCTGCTTTTATGAAAAACACTCTGGATATGGCACCGCTGCTGTGGGGTGGCTGGATGCTTAACTCTCATTGTATCTTTTGTACTTGGCCATGAGATGACTGGTGCTTTAAAAAAAAAAGCAGCTAAGGAAGAAGTGATATGATTTCTCTATGAAGGATGGGATTTAAGTATTCCTGCATTTCATTCAACCTTTATGACTGTCGTTTTCCTGACTGTAAAAGTGTACAGGGAAAAGTAATTCCAAGACCATGTTCTCTGGGAAAGAGATGACCCACGGCAGGTCCTGAGTGTTTGTCTCTGCCTCGAAAATCCTTGCTTTGCATCAAATTTAAAAGTCATGTAGGTATGGTGCTTAGGGACATGGTTTAGCAGTAGACATGTAGAGTAAGGTTATTGATTGGACTTAGTGATCTTGAAGGTCTTTTCCAACTTAGGTGATTCTATGATTCTATGAAATTAAACTTCTGGTGCTGGCTCTGATGTGCTGTATCTGCTATATATTTTACCTGGCTCCTCTACCGTGTGACTTGTTTTTGCCGTGACATGCAACACACAATCTGTTAGGAATGCAATGGGCTTTTGGACTCTTATCGAGAAGGATGTTATCACTGCAAAACCTGCCCCTGTAGCCACAGGAGTGTTTCTGAAGGCTTCTCTAGGGGAACACATGCCCGCCTTTCCAGAAGGGTCATTCACTGCCTTTTTCCTGCTGCAAAACCACATGAACACAGTTCCCGCTATTTTGAAGGCAATTATTCGAGAAGATGCTGCTGGTGACCATGCTACTGGGCAAAAGCCACCCTAAAATGGGATGTGGGACCTTGGGCCAGGCTGAACAAGCAAGGTGGCACATCTGCCCCTGGCAGGGTCCTGATCTACAAAGCAATCAGCTTCCCAAGTTTGTTTAAATGCTATTACAAAGGCAAGAGAAAACTCCCCCAAGTCATAAACTCATATGAGCCTGCACCCTGTTGCCATGGCACTTCTGCCTCCACTGCAGTGGTGGGCAGGACTGCACCTTGCTTTGCACTCTGCTGAGCTGCTGAAACAGAAGGGGTACTGTAGCTCACAGTGTTCCCCAGGGGTCAGTACTGGGTACAGTCTTGTTCAGGGTGTTCATCAATGACCTGGATGAAGGGATGGAGTGTACCCTCAGCAAGTTTGCTGATGATATAAAACTGGGAAGAGTGGCTGACACACCAGAAGGCTGTGCTGCCATACAGTGAGACCTGGAGAGGCTGGAGAGCTAGGCAGAGGAGAACCTAATGAAGTTCAACAAGGGCAAGTGTAGAGCTCTGCACCTGAGGAGGTGCTGACCTGCTGGAACACCGCAGCTCCACTAAGAAGGACCTGGGAGTCCCAGTGGATGACAAGGTAACCATGAGCCAGCAGTGTGCCCTTGTGGTCAAGAAGGCCAGTGGTATCCTGAGGTTCATTAAGAAGAGTGACTATTAGGTTGAGGCAGGTTCTCATCCCTCTCTGCTCTGCCCTAGTGAGGCTGCATATGGAATATCGTGTCCAGTTCTGGGCTCCTCAATTCAAGAAAGACAAGGAACTACTGGAGAGAATCCAACATGATGAGAGGNTGTCCAGTTCTGGGCTCCTCAATTCAAGAAAGACAAGGAACTACTGGAGAGAATCCAACATGATGAGAGGACTGGAACATTTCTCTTATGAGGAAAGGCTGACAGACCTGGGGCTGTTTCGCCTGGAGAAGGCTGAGAAGGGATCTTATCAATGTTTATAAATACCTGAAAAGTGGATGTCAAGAAGATGGGGCCAGTCTCCTTCCAGTGGTGCCCAGTGATAGGACAAGGGTCAGCAGGCACACACCAGAACACAGGAAGGTTCATCTCAGCATAAGTAAAAACTTTTTTCCTGGGAGGGTGTCAGAGCCCTGGAACAGGCTGCCCAGAGAGGTTGTGGATCCCTTTCAAAACCCGCCTGGACATGTTCCTGTGCAACCTGCTCTAGGTGAACCNTTCCATTAAAGTCACAGCCCTGGTGTGGGTTTCTTTTACTATTACATTTATTAATTTAGGACCCTTCTCAGCTTCATCTGGCCCCATGGAGCTTTCGTTCTGAGAAAGGCTTGCCAGCTTTCGCTGTCGTGGTGCTTGGCAAACCTGGGGCGGAACGGTTGCAAATCTGGCTTGCAGAAGAGGAAACATTTTTGGTAGCTCTCCTCGATCTCAGCAATAAAGAGGGGTGCTTAGCAGATACCAGTGCACTTGTGCCAAGCTTGAGCTGCAAGCAGAGCCGCCTGCCCACTGCCTCCCTGTGCTCCATCCCGGAGCTGGGCAGTCACTGAGAGAGGTTGTTCAGCCCTTGTGGCCAGGTCACATCTATGTAGGACGGCAGAGCACTGGCCCAAGTTGTTTGTCTTAAAGAAAAAACAAAAAAAACCCCAAACAAACAAAAACCCCGAAAACCAAAAACCCACAACAAAACTTTCTAGTTTAGTCTTTGAGAACACCTTTTTTTAATTTACTTTTTTAAGATTTCCTAAAGTTAGGCTTCCCCATCCCTTTTTGCTTTGAAGTCGCAATCTTTCTCCTACAACAAAGATTAGAACAAGGGGGAGAAAAAGGGGTTTTTTCCAACACCCCAGGTGGGCAGCAGATGTGAAGAAGAGGGATACCACATCTTTCCCTGAACATGAGATGAGATGAATTATTTGAGCCAGATGAAGAGCGCAGCTTTCACCCCATCATTGAAGGGATAGGCATCATCTGCAAGGTGGGGCAAGGGTGCAAGTGAACCTTGCCCATGAGCATCAGTCCCAAAATGACTGTGCCAGGAGAAGGGAGCTCCATCCATGGCCAGGTAGGGACAGATGTCAGGGGACACCCTGGGGAGGCTCAGCACCCATCAGAGCACCCAAGCACATACCTCCTCACTCCTGCACGCTGTCTGACCCCCATTGCTCTGCTGTGCTGAGATGGATGCTCTGACAAAGAGAAACGCTCACAGTCTCAACCACACCAAACTGGTTTTCCCTGTCCAGGAGCCTACACAGCAAAGCCCAAAGCAGGATTTGGCCTCCAAGGTCCATGTCTGCATTGAGCACTACTTGGTTTTGGAGGTGTGAGCTTTGAAATTGGTCCTGTAAAGCCCTACAAGCACTTTGCTAAGCTTGAGCTGGGTTTCTCTGAGTTGCCTGAAATCAGTGGGAATCAGGTTTGCATCGAAGTAAAAAGAGTGGGGCTTCGAGCTGAGTTTGCTCCTAACCCAAGTGAATGCTTCCAACATCAGCACCACCCATTTTGCCTCTTTCTTGTGCAAATATGCCTGCATTTACCTGGTTATTATTTACCATTTCATCCCTGCCACAGTCAATTATTTATGTTTGCTAGGTCATGCAATACAGAACAAAAGCGACAACCAAATAAGTAGCATCTGCAGTAATACCCAAACAAGTCAATAAAGGCCAATGTTGATGGTTAGTTGTGGGTTGCCTTTCCGCTGAGCCAGCAGTTTCACCCTCCATGTGTCTGGGGAGAATGAGAAAGTGGCCATCCGACCCACATTGCCTTTGTGGAGGATCCTGTGCTGTGTTGAGCAGTGCAGAAAGCCTTGGGTGAACTAGCTGACCCCCATATGTTGCCTATGGGGCAGAGGCACTCAAGGTCATGATGCTCTGGCCCCTGTGAGTTAAAAAACATCATAGCCAAAACTAAGACCTTGGCCCAGTGGCTGGTTTCTGAGCAGCCAGCTAATGACAGGTTATCTCATATTGATGTGCTCACCACAAAGCAGTTAAAAGTTGGCAGCCAAAAAGGTTGGCAGCTTGTTGTCTGAAGAACATATTTCCCTGCAGCTGGAGTTTGTACTCCCCCAAAAGTCCAGGGTAATGATGCTTGTAAAGCCTTTCAGACCACAGGATGTGCCACCAAACTCATCTTGGGATCTGCTTAGAGGGAGAAAAAAGGCATGAAGAAGGGAATGCTCCCAAAGACACCATCCCCAGCTGGTTCACTGTGGGAGCCCCCTTAGACCACAAGCCAGGCAATGATCTTAGTGTCACCATCAGGGCAAAACCTGCCTGTGTCTCTTGCCTAGCCCACTTCCATGGCCTAGCTACAGGTCTTACATGATGCTACACTACTGACTTTATTTATTTTACTGCCAGTTAACACAAACTTCTCATCACCCTTCTGGATCTAGAACTGTTTGGGTACTCAAGCATGATCCGGTTGGGTGATCATGCATAAATTAATTTGGCTCTCATGCATGAATTAATTGGGTGCCCATGTGTGAGCTAATCAGGTGCTCATGCATGAATCATTTGGGTACTCATGCATGAACAGAAAGAGTACTCATGCCTAAATTAATCAGGCACTCGTGGGTGTGTTAATTGGTTGCCCAGGCATGGATTGTCTGGCTTCTCATGCAGGCGCTAACTGGGTGCTCATGTGTGAATTAATAGGGTGCTCATGCATGAACCTATTAGGTGCTCCTGTGTGAACTAATTAGTGCCCGTGGGTGAACGCAGTAATCCCTGCAGTTCATGCCCAACTCGTTCCTCTCCTTGAAGCTCATCCTTAAAAGCTGATTGAGCACAAATCCATTATCAACTTTACTTTCAACGTAGTCATAATCTTAATACACATCAATTACAAGCTCCACTCTTTCTCCCCATGTACCAGACGGAGGGATTAATACTGAAGCAGCATGAGCATACTCTCACTGAATCTTCATTCCTTACCTCTGGGAAGCAGAGTCCAGGGGTTGTTACCACAGCCTGAACTTTTATCTGTTACAAGTTCTACTCCTTGCACCATGGACTAGATTATCAGCGTCAACATTTTCAAAGTCCAAATAGATGTACTTTCCATGACTTCACCCCTTGGTCCGAAGGACCAGGCTGGAGGAGTTAATGTTGTAAGAACCTGAATGCAATACTTACTGCAAACTTCAAACTTTGCTCCTGCAAACCAGTAAGGCCGTGGCTATCTGAACCTACATCCATTGCAAACCCCGTTCCTCACACTTATTACATATGTTAGACCTTGTTCCTGCAAGGCAAAACAGATGTCATTGGTCTGTTAACAAAAGGCTAGTGTTCCTTCCAGAAGTGCAAGCCAGCTAAATTATAGCAGGTAGTCAGTTGTTCATAACAAGCAAAATTAGTGCTGAAGGGTGGAAACTCCTCAAGGCTTGGTCTGCATCTTCTTGTGAGCTGCGTGTGATGCTGAACATGCTGTTCTCAGTGAACAAAGCAACACAACAGCTAATTCCCTTAATCTCTCCAGGCTGAGCATGAGCTAAGCCTTTCTCCAAAGGGCAGCATTCGGTCGGCATTGCAACTGGGCATGAAACGCAGCTTCCAGATTTGTACATTTGGTGAGAACGCCATCAGGAGACACTCAACCCACCTTATCGCAGATAGAACCACAGGGGGCCTGTATCTGAAAACCGGAATTATTTCGAAGCCAGAAACACGGAGCACAGCAGGAATGCGAAATTATCACCATGGAGAAGTAGCCTTCAGCTCAAAGCATCCCAAAATAATTTCTTCTACAGCTCTGAAAATGATTTACAGAACCCATAAACATATCACATACATAAACACAACTCGTGGTAGGGTTACAAAACCTGCAGGCAGAGCATTCAGGTGTGCTCCAGTCTGGTGCCACTGGCACTTTCTCTCTAAACTCACCCACTTCAACAAAACGGGGTCTTTGGGCAGTTTGTGGAAGCCTCCTCCATAATCCAGGTAAGGAAAACCATCGACCAGGCGCAGACAAGCCTTCAGGACCACCTGGTGCACAGTGGCAGGATATGGCCACTGTGCCCTGCACAGAGGAGCCGCTTGCTGCCCAGGAATGGGTACTTGGGGAAAGCGAAACATTAGGGATGGGTCAGTCAAAAATAAAGTGGGTTTTTTCACTGTATTTAAAGAAAACAGCTCTAATAGGGAGAGAAGAAGCTACAGTAATAAAGGGAAGTCTGAGGGCAGGAAGGATTCTGCTTCCCATTGCAAAATGACATTGCTTTGGGGTTGCTTTGCCTGAAGACAGGATTAGCTGGCATTTCAAGATGAGGTGGCAGAGGATAGAAAAATTCACATGCTTCAACTGTGTGCTGAAGTTCAGGAACAATTTTTCTATGTCTCTGAAATATTGCCTGCTTGACAAAGCCACAGCGAGTCCCAATGGTACTCAGAGGAAGAGGCTGGTGCTGCCTCATGTGGCATCCCTTCAAATAGTGCTCTGCGGGAGGGACTCAGAGATTGACAGGACAGGTATTCCTTGCTGCACTTTCTTCTTGAAGCAAGACCTCTTCGTACACACTGGTGTACACAAGTATCTGATGACCAGGCAGGCCTGGTAATGTTGCATGCAGAAAAAAACCATGATACGTGTAAAGAGCGTGAAAGGGCTTGCAAAGCAGGGCTGATGGCTCTTTACTCAGAAAATAATAGGGCTGTGAATACCAAAATAATTTACCAGGTATGAATTGGAAAATATAAATGCTCTGAAGCAAACTTGGCTGCTGAGGGAGGATTGAAAAGCCTTGTAATAAAATATTAGACTTAATATGGCCCCAGGCAGATGATCCCTGTGCAATCTGGTGGGTCCCAAGGGGGCCTTGCTGCTGGTCCAGCACCGAATTTAAAGCTCAAGCCGTTGGACTGATCTCAGCTGCAATAGCAGGAGAGATGCTTCAAAAAAATTTCACAAGAGGAGTTATCACTCACAGCTTCCTCAACTCTATCCATCAATTTACCATGGAGGGGGCATGATTGATTTTCATCCTTTCCTTTAGGGAGGTAAGGGATCTAGATGCATTTAGCCCTTGTTATTAGATCTTAATAGACCTTGATTAGATCTGTCCTGCCATGGGATAACCATGTGCTCAAAGGCAACTCTCCCATTCCTCCTGCCTTTGCTGAAGACTCTGAAACTGTTTCACTGGAGCATTTCCAGAGGACAGGCTGCCATCCCTCGCTGATTTTGGAGCATGTGCTCATGAACCCTCTTGCCAAAGAGCACAACCGCCCAACTGCTCAGCTGGGGATCCACTCAGCAGGACATGCTTCAAAAAAGTATTACGAGAGCTCTGGCGATAAAAGATTCATGTTAGGACAGCAGATAAAACACTTAAAAGGCAATCAGAGTTGAGTTGAGATTGCAGGGGCTGAAGTTGATCGCGCTGGAAAGCAGCCATGTGTGGCTGGGCGAAAACTCCCTGACTGCAGAATAACTCTCAGGGTTCTCAGAGCCCTTGCTTCCTCCTCTCCCTCTGATACTGCTCAACACCCATCTCAGGCTTGATTTCACTTTTCTGATTAAAAAGTTCCATTTCTTTGTTTCTGCTCAGGCAGTAGTGTATAACTTGAAGGAATTATTTCACTCTGTTTCCAAGTCATTTAATCCCTGAAACCCAACTTTTCCCTCATTTTCCAGAAGGGTGAAAGTCATTTCAAAAAGCAAAGATCATTTCAAAAGCAAAGATATTTTATTTGTTTAAAAATGTTTTAATTACAGTAATATGTTGAGGGTTTTTCACAAAAATTGTTTTGTTATGGAAAAATATCAATATAAACCATGCAGCATAAAAAAGAAGGCAAAATGACACACTTTGATCATCTAGAGATTTCTCACCCTTTGCACGTAAACTATTTGCTTGCTGTGGCCCTATTCAACACCAGTTTTACTTCTTGAATACCAAGTTTCATCCTGATTTTATTTTTTTCCTGAAACTCATTTCAGATAGCCTCTAACATGGCACACGTGGTGCAGCGCTTTCTGGGAGTGAGCAGAAAGACATATTGGCAGAAAGGGTTTCTGAAATGTAGGATTAAATCCTACAACCTGGCCCCAGAGTCCTTTTGGCTGGGAGCGAAGGGGTCTCAGTACCCAGTACTGAGTCCAGCCCCAATGTAAAGCTGCCTGTTTAAGAAGCCCTGCGTGTATGAAAATACACCTTTGCCATAGGGTCAGCTTTGCCTCTCCTCATATACAACCCCTAAAAGATGCTTTTAGTTGTTCTGATGCAGGTGAGAGTCCCCTTTCCCCCAGACCAAAGAAGGGACATCCAGAAATAAAGCAAGATTTCAACGTATGTGATACAGATAGAACCACAAAAGCATCTGCAGCGCAGGTTTCCTTGTGCTTTCCTTGTCCTCAGAGGCAAACCTAACCCAATTAATGGTAGAAGACAATTCATGAGAGCCGTGTGAGCAACCTCCATGGCTGCCTGGCTGCTCCCACCGGACCATGGCAATCCCGTAAAGGCTGGGTAATACAATAACATCATTCCCTCAGGCCCTGGTTCAGGAGAGCACTTAAGCACTTGTTAAACCTTAGGCATATATTTAAATCCCCAAGGTTTTATTCCCTTAAGCCTCGTACACTTTCTCCATGTGCTGATCCAGGATGCTCAATGCTTAGGGTGGGAAAATGTTACTTCAGCCAGCTCTTACCTCTGATATGGGATCAGTATCTGAATGGAGCATCTCTCACAGAGGACGCTGGCATAGCTGTTCTACATGACAGAAAGCAAAGCTGGTTCTGCTCAGCCCGTCCACTAATACGATCCATCGTGTAAGATCAGACCACAAGCAACTGCCCAGATGGATGCTACATTATTTATTAGAGCAGGCTACCAATATTAGGCATGGGGCCAAGATGGAGAGGGAGTAAACAGCAAAGAAGATAAAAAAAGTAGTATTTCTTAACCTCCAGAATAAAAGGACATGATAAAGAGGTAGCAGACAGAGCATCTGGAGAATTTATGCCCTACAGCAAAGGCATAAGACATATGTTTTTAATAAGTACTTTCCTTAGCGAAGGAAGGAGACTCCTCGGTACCTTGCATTACACAGCATTTCCTCACCTGGAAACGCTGGGACTCTTTGAGAGACAAGCAGGTCAAGAAGCACTGCTGGACTGGTGCCCAAATTTACCAGGCACTGAGCCACAAGCTGCTAGTGAGCAGACAGGGCTTTTTTTTCGCTGCGTTTTCAGATGCAATGGCAGGATGGGAGGTGAAAACTCTGCTACTGCCATTCAAAAGGAGAAGAAATCCAATGGTCAAGATTTCTTCTGGATGCCTCCCTCATACTGCAGCCACTGGAGCATCTTAAATCCCAGCCCACACAAGCAGGTGAATCACCCCGTGGGGACCAAGGAGGCAGGAGCCTGGCCCCAAGACACTGCAGCAAGTTGGTTCCCTGCTCATGGCATCACCAACTCTTGGCTTAGATGCTCCAAAATCAGCTCCTGGGATGCATCAGCTGCCACAGAGGTTGTCCACAAGAGAGGGATGAGGGATGCCTACAACACCAAGCTGCTGTGAGGCAACAGGTAGTGATGCAATGGTGAAGTGACATTAGACTTATAGTAATATACTATTAATAATTATTAATAAGATATAATTATTATCGTAGCTGGCTGAAGCATTCGAGTAAGGGGAGTAAATTCTCCATCTCGTCAGAGAATTTGTTTATTTTTCTCAAACACAGCAGCTGCTGCTGTCACTGTTGCTACAGGGCTTGGCTTTTTGTGCTGTAGCCTGGCTGAGGAGCTGATGAGTAGGAAGCTGGGGGGCTGCAATGGGGCCTGCCTCCTCCCATCAGCTCCAGGTGCATGGCCAGGTTGCAGCACAGCTGTGGTTCATCTCACCAGTGGGCTGGAGAAAGAGTCCATTGGGGTGGAGGCAAGGACAAAAAGAATAGGAGAACTGGGAAAAAGCATTACTGGGAGGTCTTGGTGTACAGTTTCAAACAGCACTGGAGTAGCTGGAAATAACTGGAGAGGTCTGTTTCTAGACAGCTTTGTGCAGTTTTTTTCTTGCATCAATGCAAACCAGATTGGGTCAGAGCAGGCAAAGCCGGAGGAGGTGATGGGGAGCTGCACTCCGCTTGCTGCCATAGAGGTGGGACCAAGCAGGGAAAAAGCCTTGAGGGCTGATGAAGGAATTAACTGCCAGGGAGTGATGAATTAACCACTGGAGGGTAGAAACTGAGGCAGTTTCCCTGCTCTGTTGCAAGCATGAGGAGCAGCAGGAAAGAGAGGTGACTATGGACCTTGCTTGCTCTTTTCACCCAGGCAAACACAGCACAGCTAGTGAGGGCAAGGACTGGGTCCAATTTATGTGTTGTTAGAGGGACAAGCTAAAGTCCTACCTCCAGAGCGCTCCTCCAAGCAGTGATGCATTCCCTGTCTCTTCCCCGCTCCACAAACCTCCCTCAGACAATGTTTCTGGTGACTTCTTCAGGTCACATTGAATTTGTGCCCACCCACTTCTTTTCATGCAACAGTTTGCTCACTCTCCTCCTTCCTCTACATGTTCTTCTTCTCCCCAGTAAAGGCCCTTGCCCAAAGAGCCTGATGCCATGTTCTAGTCCTGCTGATGGTTGTCTGAAGGATAGTGTTTATGCCACTGACCCAGCCACAGGACTGCGCTCGCCTCACCTGGAACATCAGCCACTTAGGTCCCTGCCTCTGCTTTGTGGGATTCTATCATCTCAGCATCAGCATATGATCATGGCACTGCTGTCCTCCCTTCTCCCCATTACAGCCACATCACTGCCTCCTACATCAAGGTATGAGCTGTGCCCACGGTCCCATGCGACCCATGTCTCCTTGGGCAAAGAAATTTTCCCTTCAACTACCACCTACCTATTTAACTTTCAACCCTTCTGGGTGAAAAAATGCGTGCTCTCCACCCAGCTGGCATCATATAGTTACGGATGACATTGCTACACATCCCGAGCCTATTTTCTGAGGATGTCACTCCCAAAATTCACATCAGGAGATGGGACGTGTGTTTGAGAGTAGAAACAACAGACAGGAATCATGCATGGATGGGTTGGTAGGGAAGGGGCATAGGGATGGTGCAGCCTTTGGTTGTGGGTACTCCAGCTGGGATCATCCACTTCTCCATCCACCAAAGAAGTCTCACTCCAAACCCCGATTGTGCACCCAGGACTGGTCATCACCATTCAGCTGTGTGGGAGGACTCACACTCACTGCCCCCTTTAACCAAGGAGGGTCCCTTTTGGGTGCCAGAGGTCCTCTCCCTCCCCAGCTGCCCTTTCTCCTTGCCTGGACTCACATCAGGGTACTGGGCATCACTAGTGGCATCACTACCACCGAGATGCCCGGGCGTGATCCAAGTGCCACAATATGGAGTTATCTCAGCGTATGTTAAGGACTAGACGAGCCTATTGAATTAATGCAGTGAACACAAATTTGGGGGCTTTAATTAGCCAAGCAGGGAAATGCTGCTCTATCTTCAAAGCAATCTGTGTGTCTTTAAAGGAAGGAAAAAATAGAGCTTTGAAATCAGAGACTCAAAGAAGAGGAAACAGAGCTCCAAATCATTGTATTGCTTAGTGGTGTTGGATTGAACCAAAGTATTTCTGGGAAAAAAATAATCCATCCCTATTGTCCCTCCTCTAAAAATCAGTTCTTGGAGGTATCAGGGCTCACATTCATGGGAGAGTCCAGCTTGTCAAGGCATTAGGAATTGCAGGACAGGTAGGGAGGGATGAAGAAACATCCCTCAAAGGGAAACTCCCTGGGCGTTACGGGACCACTGCCTCCATCACCTCCTCAGCTGTCCAATGCCCACACGTCTTGCACCAGAGCTGTGACCCCCCTGAGGATGTCTCTCCCATATCACAAGTGCCTCAGGGAAGGCTTCCGTCCTTGTATTGATACATTCTCAGGGCTGGGCTTTTTTTTAGTGTAATTGCTCATTTATTCATATGTTCCTCATACATTTATTAGTGACTAAGGAATCAGTTGCGCCACCCACCGTAATTAAATGTATCAAATCAAATCTTGGCTGTTACTACAGATGAGGCAGGCGAGCTGTGTTTTTAATTTGCATGGAGCATATAAGAAAATAACTACATTAAAATCTGCACCCAACAAGACACACACCTGAAACTGAAAGCTGTGCTGTAGGAATGCTCTGGAGATCAAAGGTTTTTATACCTTCCTTGAAACTGTGCTTGAAACAAACAAATATATTTTTTAAAAAATTCTGCATTTATTTAAAGCTTAATGGGAGCTAATGTCTTGGCTGTTTATTTTCAGTTGCTAGCACTTTGTCTGCAGCCAAAATGACTTTTTTCTTAACCCCATCTTGGCAACATCACTCAAGGGAAGGGAGCTGTACGCATCACCAGGCCAGAGCCTCAGAGTGCCGTGGGCTCATCCTGTCCACGACAGCCCTGAAGACTTTCATGCAAAGTCCAACATGGCCTTTTGGGGATGTGCTTTGAGCTTTTACTGCTGCAATGTCTCATTGCTGTCACCAAGCCAAATTTCCTCTGCTCACAAGGCTCTGCCAAAGGGAGCCCAGCACTTTGAGTAACCTTGGACAATGTGATTTTTAGCACCAAGTCTCATTTTAGCCAGAATCTATTAAAATTATTATGTGATACCGCATAAATTCCATCTGCCATGTCACATGGTGAGTGACATTTCCTGACAATGTGCTCCATCATCATGGGACCTATTTTTAAATCACTGATTTAAAGTTGTAAAGAACATCAGGGATTGTCATGTGGCTGAAACTGTCTCTACACCCAAACCCAGAAGGTTTTGACTCCTTTATTCTAGCCATTTTTGGAGAGACTGTGCCACTCGCTGTTTTTCAGGGCTTCAAGTCCAGGAAAACATCAGCCTTAGCCTTCATTTTTGGTTGCAAAGAGTTCTTTTAAGAGTTACAGCTTCCCTGGCAGGTACCTGCTGGCATGGGCTGGCTGTCACTATCAGGTTGGGACACTTCTTGCATTATTTCAGCAAGCCACCGCAGAGGGTAGCACTTCTGAAGATTGTTATCAAGGCTCCATAGGCTTTCACAGAGAATGGTGGGGGGTTATTAAATTAAAAAAATAACCCTACCAGTAGCTCTGTTGGGGGAAAAGCTGTATGCTAACCCAGCCTGTATCAGGCATCAGGGAACACATGGGAAAGCTGTTGAAAATCAAGCTTTTAGCTACAGTGAGCAGCTTGCTACTGAAAAGCATTTTAAGCACAGATTCACACTTCTATTCCGTTTTCTTTCCAAGATCACTAATGAAAATAATGAAGGTTAATTAGAGATGAGCTGAAATGCAGCTTCTCCCTAGTGCACCATATTCCTCCAGCATTTCCCTCCAGGTCCTTCTCTTGTCTCCTTACTTCTTTTCCTTCATCATCATCATTATTACAGAATCAAACCAAAGTACACCCACACTGGAGCCATGGCATGGCCTCCAGGTGCCCTCATGGAGCAGACATATGGCGTGGATGCAATGGGGAGAAAAATAGATGGAAAAATGGAGGGTTGCCTGGCATCCCCCTCAGCTACAGCAGGACAAAGTTTAGGGGTTGCTCTGTGCACCAAATCCCCTGAAACAGGCATTTAGTGCATTCCAGTTGGACCTGTTTTAAATGAAGATGTAAAAGAGGGAAGCAATAAATGAAAGTTTCCTCCTATGCAAGGAAGCAGAGTGAGTCATGGAGCACTCACGGCTGTCATCCAGACAGCTGAAAATGAGGAGAAGCTCTATGTGTGGGTCCCAGCCCTGTCTAGACTCATAAATGTTCATGAAAGGAGGATAACAGGCAAAGGAGGTGAAGGGACAGGCTCCTCTCGCTATAAGCATCCCAGTAATTAAGCAGAGACATCGTAAAGCCATGGTGCTCTGGCAACTCAAAGCTGCACCAGCACCTTGCACAAGCTACCCGGGTGGGAAGCAACATTCCTCTGGTGTAAGCCACACTGCCATTCCCTTCACTCTCCACAAGACACAGCCAAAAGACTTTCTTGATGGTGTATTAAAATCAGAAGACACCAAATAACAGCACTGCTATGGCCTGAGGGGCTGCACAGGACCCAATTGCCCAGGAAGGCACTGAGGTCTCACCAATTTCAGTGCAAGTGCTCAAGTGCTCAGATGTCTGCATAAAGGTCAGCCCTCTTGTTTGGAAAAGACAGTGATTTCATCCACCACAGCAAAAAGAGATAAAACTGATCCACGAGAGGGAGGGAAAAGGAACGAGTCAAGGCTTAAGAGTCCCAAACTCTTCTTTTACCATCACGTGCAAGTCAGACAACGTCTTCTGAAAGGCTTGCATGGGAGTTCCATCTGCTACTAGGAGGTATTGATTGGTGAGACGTAGAAATAGGATGAAACCTGCTACCTTTGCAACTTTGCCTAAAACCAAGGAAAATGTTGAGAGCAGCCTGTTTAAGCTAGGTAGCAAGACTGGCCTAGGCAGAAGCTGAGGCAAGGGTGCTGTGGTGGCCTCCCACAAACCTATCCCAGCCATGCAACGAGAGCTTGCGGTAGGGAGAAGAGGCAAGGTCATATATCCAGCATGTGTAAGAGGCTTTGCCAATTAAGAAATGAGAAAATGATGCTTTAAAATTCCATTAAAATGCGCTTGTTGCTGCCTTAGCAGATTGCTGTCAACCTCTGGGTTGCAGAACACAAATAGTCCAATTTAAAAGAAAAACTAAGTGAATCTTT
>WEIS01001844.1:1667-18052 GCA_013389965.1 Todus mexicanus | reverse complement strand
AAAAAATAAATAAATAAAAGGAATTTGGAAAGCCATTGACAAGACATATTTTTTTCCGCTGGTATCTTTTGGCAGAAGGGGAAGTATCTAAATTAACTAATCCTGCCATGCCACTTGTGCAGACACATTCTAACTTCTGTTTGACTGAGAAATTGGCCAATTTTGAGGAATGCGTTCTGGTTTTTCTCATCAGCTTTAATTATGATATTTAGTGCAGTTTGAGCGAAGACCATTATTTCCAGATGAAGCAGCAGAAGTTACTTCTATTATTTGCTATTTGGTTTTGTGGAACTGAGCTTCAGGGAAACATGCCTTCCTTCGTAAATACGGGGAGGAGAAACTGTGAAAAGTGGCTGCTGGGAGTAGTGCTAGCTCTAGTGATCTTTGTGCTGGCATGCACTCTAATTCCTTCTGAAATCAGGAGTCTATGGCCTCTGTTACAGAATTTCTATGAGTATGTTGGGTTTAATTTGCTTGTTTCCATGCTGACTTGTCTGTCACCTTTTTTCTGCTCACTTAACAGGGGCTTAAGACTGCAGGACTTTTGTTGGCAGGCTTTTTGCTTTTGATGATTGCCAGCTGATTGGTGTTACACAAGATTATTCCTAGTGTTGCTATGCTTCATAAAGAGAAATCCAATATCTACTATTAAACTCTTCACTATGTTGTCTTTTCTGCATCTGTCTGCCTTGTAGCTTCCTCGGCTGCTCACCTATATTCTCCTTACTCTAACCTGTTTGGCTTCCAACAACTTTATTCCCTTGCAGTTCAGGCAAAGTACATCAATAACATAAGCTTTAATGTCTTAACGCAATCCATTTGGATCAATGCCATTCTGCTGTGTTGTCAGGGGGGAAGGATCTACGCAGTAGTGAGACTGCCTCTGGGCTATATTTGGCTACTAATCTTACTGTAGGCAGGGGTGGACTCCTGTCACAGGCATCCTGCGTGCAGAGGATGCTGGACTGCATCTGTAGTGGGTGACCACTTTTGCAGCAGCTCTGTGCAAGTGAAGGTTCCTTCGTGGCAATTTGTGTGTGTGTGTGTGTGTGTGTGCATGCTAGACTAAAGCCTTGTGAAGAGAGCTCTACGCTAAAGGTTAATAGATGAATTGAAGATTTGTAAGGCTCTGTGTTAAATTTAGATCTAATTGAAGAAGAACTAATTGGCCAAAGGGACTGTGAGATTCTATGAAGTGATGGTTTTGGTTGATTGGAGAGTCCTAATCTAAGGAATGTTGAGTGTTTTAAACACAAGGGGCTTGCATAGCTGAAAGAGTGGCAAGTGCTAAAAGATTGGTGCTTTTAATGAGGATCTGTAATTCACAGTAGCAGAACCTCTGCAGCCCCAGGCTGGGAGTTGTAATTCTTGTAATTCTAAACAACACATGATGCTTATTAAAATCATTAAGAACTGAAGAATGAAGACTTTGTTTTGATAATTTATTTATTTTTTTTAGTACTGATCATGGAAAAAATTAGTAGCTATATTGAGTGAGGCTTTCTGGGTACGTTTAAGTTGTCTTACTAAAACCAGCAACAATACAAAAAAGTGACAAGAAATCACTACTGAAATGGAATATTCGCAAATCTGGAAAGTTTTCAAATGTGCTGAGTGCTTGTTTCTTTCTGTGATACAAACAGAATCTAACTGTGTAGCACGCGTGAAGACTTGGTTATCTCTTCTGATACGGTCTAGTTTCTGTATCTGTTATTATCAGTCTAAATCGTTACTGTCTTCCACTTACATTCCTGGGAACAAGAAAGACTTGGTTCTAAAGTTGCGTCTTTGAGCTAGCAATTATGACTGGAAATGGCAAGAATGGTATTTGTCAATGGTTAACTACAAAGGTCCTCAAATTGCTCCTGTGACCCTTTGGAGTTACTCAGTAGGCAGAGGAAAAAATGCCTTTCTCTCACACCGTAGTACAACTAGTTAATGTGTGGCTTCACCAAGAAGGCAGGCAGACTATCTGTGCTCTAAAGACATGAGGTTTTGTTTGGGAATGTCAAGGTGATTAATTTTATGGATGCCTTTTGTTCTGGCTTCATGTGGAATTTTGTGGCTCCTTTTGATTCCGTTACATGTTGAGGTGCTGAAGCTTTGATATCACAGAAACAAAAGAATGGGCGTGTGTAAATGTTGATTTCATCCGCGTGCCTTGGTGTTCCTAAATGATCCTTTGAAATTGTACGGAATTGCAGTTGTTTGTCATAACTGAAATACTCAATGTTAATGAGCAAAGCCTACTGCTGGAAGGTTGGGTTCTTTGTGATTGCCTGAATGATAACAGGAATTAAGCCACCTCTTGTTCTTTGGTGCCAGATGCGGTGCCACTTGGAGTCTGTGGTAAAGTCTGAGATTTGTACTCAAGGTGGGTGGGTACCAGATTGTCATTCCTCAGGCAGTTGGAAAATTACTATCTGGAAATACAGTGATTGTGTATCAACAAAATGGAGGAAAATGAGTGTGAAACTGGTATAATGATTTTTTAATTTATTTTTTTTAGAAGTATACTATAGAATGAGTATTTCCTTTTAGGTATTCCAAGGAGTGGGCCAGGGGCATAAAAAGCAAGCAGGAGTATTTCCGATTATAGTAATGACTGATGTTTTCTAATTATTAAAACAGTATGGCATGTGAAAAAATCTACATAAGAGGTGCCAGCGCAGCCTGTGGTACTGTCAAATCTGGACTTTGGAGACGGCAGGTTTGCTCATAAGGTAGAAAAGAAAAATAAATCCTGGGAAGTGTGAGAAATATTTGAATGTTTGGAGAGAAAGCGCCACTTAAATTCTGCTCTGAAATAAGCAGCAACTGCTGTAACACTGACAGGGCTAAGTAAAAATAGCTGCCAGCATGTTTGGGATGTCACATGATGGGGCTGCTTCCTCCTGGCCTGGGTGGCTGCCTGGTGGGGCCTGTGGGGAGGGATGAACTATAAAGGAACCTTCGCTTCCTGTTTGCCAGAGTTTAAGTAATGCACTAGTGCTTCATTTTCTCCTGGATTTTGTAGTTCTGTCTTCCCTAATCCTTCCCTTTCTTCCAGAAAGTGTGTTGTGGAGTCGTGTAAATTGAAATGCATCTGTCCTCCCTATTTTCCTTTTTCACGATGGAAGAAGCCCATCCCTGAATTGTCTGACAGTGCTATCACTAGCAGCTAGAGATGTCTGAGCACAAATGGCCAGTACCAGGCAGCACTCCCTGTAGTTGTATCAAGCTGAAACAAAGAAAACTCAGTGACAACTATATGTTATTAAGCAGGCATTCTTTATTACGGCGCTGGGCAGCCTGGGGGATAGCTCCTCCTAACCTGTGCACCTTGCGTTTGTTTAGGCCAAGCTTTTATGATATATGTTACATACATATACAGAAGATTTCCAAAAAAAAGGCAGTATTATTGAGATTAGTTCCAGGAACATATTAACACAAGTTTACACCCATTTGTGCGTGCTTGGAGGAAGGCCTGTCTTCCTCAGGGTGCGTTTTTCAGTTGTCGAGCAGCTTTGCAAGCATCTGGCACAAAACAATGGATTCCCGTTATCTAATCTACAGGATCGAGATGCCTCTAAAATGCTGACCATCCCCCATATCATCCCAGATCAATACTTAACTACAAGTGTCCGATTTCAGAGCATTGATTCAGCTGTGTATTTTGCATCGAATGGTGCACACCAGTGACTTGGCCATGTGTGCTATTGCACTTGGCAGATGCTCTCTACTGTCTGATTTAGAAGAAGGGAGAAGGCTGGGGTTTTCTTACCCTCCCTTCTTGCTTTTTATCTCAAACGTTAAAATAAAAACTCGAATGTGTGTGTCTAACGTTTATTTTTTTAAACAATATACAACCGTAATGGGCAATGGTAAATGAATATGCTGTAGTTCAGTGTGAAGCCTGCATGTAGGCTGCAAACAAAAAATATGAAATGGAATTAAGACACTCATCTGGAGTTTGCTGTAAATGCTGTGCTAGCTGGACACACGAGATTATGCAGTTGTAGTTGGGTTAAATTCTCTGGGCCTTTGTTTAGGTTCCAAGTGGAAAATAAATATGCTATTCAGGTGTAGGAAGCTTTTAGTGGAAAGGTTAAGACAAAATCTTTCACACTACAGAACTCACTACTAAGGGTGTATTTGATGACACACATTGTGTATGTGTGTCAGAATGATTGAAGGCCACTAAGACCGACGGGAATTGTAGTTTTTATAAATCTTTCTGTGTGCAAGGTTAATGAGCTTCTGAGCTCACCCCAGCACAGGTAACTTTAACGTGTGCAGTAAGTGATTCTGCAGTTAGTGAAATCATAGAATCGTTTAGGTTGAAAAAGACCTTTAAGATCGTCCAGTCCAACCGTTAACCCAGCACTGCCAAATCACAGGGGCAACACACCCAAAATGCAGCGGATGGGCCTCACGCTGAGTTCCAACCTGCCCGATCAGTGTGTCTCCCCTGCTGTGTAAGTATCATTCAGTCTTCTTTGCTACTTAAGTGAATAAAACTGTGCTTAGGTATTTAAAATAATTAGTATTCTTTTGTTTGTTTGTTTGTCTTTTCTTTTCTTTTCCCCCGAAGTGCCACCTGTCTTGCCTCATTCTGGTACTAGCTCCTCACAGGTATTTACATGTGCTGGACTGTGTTTATGCAACCATATTTCTGACTACTTGTGGACCAGAGTTTGTTCATGTTATTGCTACACCAGAGAAAGCCACTATCCTGTTCAACAAGCAGTAGGGTAATGAGCTTTACATTAAATATGTTTTGCAGGATGTGACTGACTTCCTCTTGTTCTTTCTTGTGTGGGTGTGCCCACTCAGCAGGCAAGCATTGCTCTTAGTCAGGAGGATTCCTCACACAGTGCGATGCTAATGCCCATTGACTACTGCATTTAAAAAAAAAAAAGCAAGCTACATGAGGATCATTTGCTGGGGAGTAAAACCTGCCGTAGTTTGCTCTCAGTACTGAAGAGAATGAAATTAGGCTGCTAAACTGTACTTTGTGTTTGTGGGTGGTCCTTTAGTTACCAATAATTAAAGAGTGAGTGGAAGCTGTGTCTTCTGGTCCCTAGATGCTCAAACTTGCTCCCAGTTAAGACAATAGTCTTTTGGGTTCTGGGTTCTCTAATTGCAAATGCTGGGTTGGGGCAGAGGAGGTGAGATAGAGGTTAAATCTAATTTCTTGGGACTGGGTACTGAGCCTGACAGTTACTCAGCTGGAGTGCCTGCAGAAGAGCAACAGTCTTAACAGGACACTACCATTCATAATCTGTTTGCAGTCACTTCTTGGTTTGTATGCAGTAGGGAGGTGAAGACCTGACAGACAGCCTGTCTAACATGATCAAACTGATGTTGTGAACTGGCCTGTATGCATAAAGTGTTCACTCAAATTTAGCAGAAGGGTTTAAAAGTCAGCAATTGATGATCGAAAGTTCTGTTATGTGATTTTGGAAAGAGTGAGTTTTAGTTGTGCTTTGATATCCTAGCAAGCAGTGAAGGGCACCCTTTGTACTCATGAGCAGAAGTCTATAATCTCTGCTGCTTTCAAAATACGAAATAGTGCTGATGTTCAGGAGCATTATCCCTCGTGTCTCCATCTAGCATCTTTCTTTTCTTTGAGGCCTTGTCTTGAGCTGTGCATCTTAGTTCATAGATCTGTTATGGTGCACGGAAGAGAAAGATGCCTCAGGACAGCTTTTTGAATTATTTTTTATTTTTTCCTTCACCTAGCAGACTTGAAATTCTCTTGAAAGGAGAACTTTGTGTTGACTTGTATATTGCTCCCCTTCACCACCTGTCCTCACATGCTCTCCTTTACTTATAAGAAAGCACAAATGTACATTTGTACATGGCACACCAACTCCCCTCATTCCTCTCTTAATCCCTCACCAAAATGTTATAAATGCGCAAGTCTAATTAATTTATTAAGAAAGAACTTTAATAGGGAATTGGACAAACAAAAGGAGAAAACGGGGCTGGGTGCTTAGCTATAGTAGCCAGAGGCAGGATTAACCGCAACGTTGTACAAACTTACATACCTTCCTGCTATACACGGTCAATAATTCCCCGCCCCAGCCCCACCTCTGTTTCTTCATATATGGGTCTTCGGGTGGTCGCTGAAGGGGTGAAGTCATCTCTCCACCTCGCTGTCTCCAGTTGAGTCTCTTAGGGGGTGATGTTGCTTCTCTCCTCAGGTAAGGGCGTCGTCCAGTCAGCTTCAGGTCTTTTTTCCGCCGCTGTGAGCTTGTTGCATTCGTCCTTAGTGAAAGTCAACACTCAAAATAACTTCGCCTATTACTTAAATCTATTATCTGAACTTTAAAATAGCATATACAGGAGCACACCAACTTGTCAAATCATTATTATTCCTTCACTAACATGAATCATAATCATATTTATCACAAAAATGCATTTGAGGCCTTGCACTTTTCCTTCCATGCTAGACTTATGGTAATTTTTCTTTAAAAATCCCAACCAAACCACAAAAAAACCCACCACAAGACAAAAACGAAAACACAAACAAGCCTTGGATGAATGCCCATTTCTGTTACTGAAAACAACCAGAGCAGCTGCTGGTTATCCGCTTACTGGCAGAAGGACTTTGAAGGTGGCTTCTCATTTCTCACTGGGTGGCTTTCCCAAGAAGATGACAATCAGTGGAGGTAGCAGCAGGTTTTGGAGTGGTCATGGATGCACCATCCTGCTGATTGTCCCCAGGGCAGGACACTAAGGCGCTGAGGAGATGCTCTACACTCTCACAGTAAGTGGGGGGTTTTTTATGTCAGGAGTTGCATATGCTTGTGAGTGACTGAGAACACATTTTGAGAAGATACGAATGCCGATTTATAGTTCAAGCTGTCTAACAAAACTGGTGTTCACATCTGCAGGGACGTGGTGTTTTGGTGAGGAAACAGTAATGAATGAAATGCCTTGCGACTAATGTCCTTTGGCTTTCAACTCCACGCTCTCCGTTCCCTCCCCTTAGAAGGCAGAAGGGACACTAATGAGTATTGGCAGGGCTGACTTTGCTCACTGACACCAAAAGGGGAGCGTAGGTACCCTAAGCACATTTTGATGCATTGCAGTTGAAGGAGGTAGGATGTGTTGTGTTCTCTGCTAATCGGTACAAAGCCCTCTGAAGGTCAAAAAGCTTTGAATCTCTCTGAATTGTTGTAAAGAACAACTGAAGGAAAATAAGAACAACTGAAGGAAAATGCCCTGTTTGATTTTTGGTCTTGTGACTTTTAATCCATATTTGGGGAAAAAAAAAAGACACCTTGATTAACTTCGCCTTCTGGGGTTTTTATTGGGGGGTTGTGCTCTATTTTTGATAAACCCCTATTTCCCTGGAAGACTGGCTAATGATAATGTCTTGAAAAGGGCAGTTTCTGGAAATTCTACTTGATTTTCAGCAGAGAAGCTGAAATGCATCTACCAGAGGGCTCTCAAAATGCGAACAAGCTCTTCTGTGATGGTACGTAGATGATACTATTCTCCTGGTGTGCACACGCACCGATACACTTAGATATGCTTTTCGAATTTTCGAGGAGGGCAAGGGATTATTTTCAAACAAGCTCTCATATCGCCTTTCTCCCGTATCTATACCTGCTTTTCTCTTTGATGACTTGGAAACTAATTCATCTTGTTTTTAACGTGCGTCTCGGAGGAAAACACTGCTCTTGTTCCAATCTGCTTGTGGTGGTTCAGTATACATAGTAATGTGGCTGTAATAACCGTAAGGGCTGCAGCAGCACTTAAATATCTGTGGATGAGTGAAAGCAAGGGTTAATGCCTCATGTTGGTTCATCTCACGAGAACAATTAGCTTCACATGGCCGTGTTTCACTGCAGAGAAAAGGGCAGCATGACATTTATGAAACACTGCCCCTCACTGCATGACATTTCAGCATCATGTGAACTGGATGCATGGCCTGGAAAATGGGGAGAAATGGACTTCTTGACTGCATTAACACTGCTGAGGGACAGGCACAGAGGATGGAGGTTTCACCTGAGCAGAAATGAGCATGAGGAGCACAGGTGTCCTATTTTCCCCCACCTGATTCCTTATGAGAAGGTTAAAGGAGGAAGAACATGCACACTTTGGTGTGTAGGCTGCAGGCATTCAGCAATGCCCCCACTCTCACTTCCAACAGTGCTTACTTAAGAGCCTGGTGGAATGAGGCTGCCTGACTCTAGGGTATTTACTGTTGTGTAGTTTGCTGCCAACGTTGCTGCTGTTGTTGGATTAATACTGGTTCCATTACATCTTTCAAACCCCCCTTAAAATTTTGAAGATTAGATTTTAATCTCAGAAAATTGGGTATTGGAGTAATTGTCTGAGGAATTAGACTGATGAATAGCAGAAATGCATTGGTTTTCGTGAGTATCGTGGTGCTGTTTGCAGACAGAAGATCAAATTATAATCAAGAAAATACTCTTGTATAATCGCTTTCCGTTCTGTCGTCTGATTCTGAATGTAATGATGTAAATCTGCTCATTCTGTAGACTATGTTTCTGAAGAGATAGCCCTTCACCAGTGGTGTGAGCGTACAGAAATATGTGGGAAGTTACTGGAAGTTACTTACTCCAGGGTGCAAGTCAGAAGTGAGCACAAGCTTCTCACATTCATTATGAATCCACAACTATGTGCTCTTCCTGGAAAATTGAGTTTATAACAAAGTTAAATGAAGAAAACTTCCTAATGCACTGATGGCCTTTGAAATCTTTGCAAAGCATAAAGATGTTGAGGTGTTACCATGGATGAAGTTTGTCTTTCCTCCTGTATTGGCTGTATAAATCTCTTCTTGAGATAAATACATTTTTGGACTAGTGCTTAGCTTGGTTTCACCTGCTTGTTCATATAATGGAAGAGAGCAACAGGGAAAGTGTAGAACTGCAACTTGATATTGTGTTCCTGCCCTGGTTTTTGGTGGGGATTTTTTCTGTAGCTTTACTACTGTCCTGTACTTTACAGGGCGTTGGAACCTCTCCTCTACTGTAGGTCAGGAAACTGAAGCAGAAAGTGATGAAATAGCTGTCTGAACAGTCGTATGAGAAATTTACTGAAAAGCTGGGAATAAAAAGAGTCTCCTGGAGATTTGTAGCTGTTAATAGTTAAAACTTTCTTACTTAACAAAGACTGTCTGCAGGAAAGCAATTGCAAAAATTAGATTCCACCTTCGATATTAGCAAGCAGTTTTATGAGCCAGGGTGATTTGCTTTTTTTTTGTTTCTTGCTCTGTTTTTCTTTTTCTGAGGTATGCTTCCTTTAATCTTCAGGAGGGATGACGTTTTGGAGGAGGACAGGAAAATTCTCATCTTTTTCAGCAGGACAGATGAGTCTCGTGGGATTCCTCTATACCTGCAGCTGACCAGACTGGGAAAAGGCAGTACCTAAACACACTGTGGCCAGTGCAGGAGGGTTTTTCTCTCCATTCCTTTTGGCCCTCTCTTTCTGTTTCTAGTGCAGATTTTCATACTTCTGCTAATTTGGGGTTAGATTTGCTTTGGTGCAAATGCTGTTTTATGCAAATTGGTGTGGTCACATTAATGACCAACCTTTTGACTGGAAATCATGAATCAAGTCAAATCAAATGAAATCATTTTCCTGGCCTCACTCTCTAATTAATTCTCTATTCTTCAGCAGAAGATTTTGATGAACAGGAAGACAA
The DNA here is from genome assembly GCA_013389965.1 of Todus mexicanus. Classification (NCBI taxonomy): domain Eukaryota; kingdom Metazoa; phylum Chordata; class Aves; order Coraciiformes; family Todidae; genus Todus; species Todus mexicanus. The sequence continues at coordinate 8,388 of WEIS01001844.1, read as the reverse complement.
AAAAAAGACACAAAAAGACCTCAGTATGATAGGACTGAATTAGTTCACCCGTAAGGGAGTGTATGTAGGAAGAAATGGCGGGTTTGGGGGTTTTTTTGCTACAAGTCTTTATTTTGCGATTTTGGGAAGGGTATTTTTGGTTTGTATTCAGATTTGGATTGCCGTGTACATTGTGTGTTACTAGTTTTGTCAGATCAGGTGATTCCTCCTTCCATTCTGGTTTGGGTTTTTTTGTTGTTGTTTTTTTAAAGCATCCTAATTTAATTTGGAAGCAACCTGTTTGATACTTCCTCACAGGTACCTTGATGTTTGACCTTTCCTTGCGTGTTACACACAGTCTGTTCAGTGCTGTGGCGCCCAGGCAAGGGCAGGAGTGCTAGATACTACTGTGTGATCAAGTGTGGCAGCAGGAATAAATTCTTCATGCAGGTATTTGCTTGCAGGGAGGCAGAGTAATGAAGTCGAAGGTTGTCTGCTCAGGAGACTCTGCAATCTTTGGATTTATTCCTTCTCGTGTTGATTGATGCTTAACCTTGGGTAAGGCCTTTAGCTTCTTTGTCTCTCAGTTGCCCTAATGACAAATGGATTGTAACACTCCTTTCTCTCTGTGAGAGTTGAATTTCGAGGATGACCAAGTGTAAAAATGTTAGAGGTAATGTACAAAGCCTCAGTAAATTGCTTGTCACTTCACTTGTTCCAGCATCTTCTGAGAGCAGCAGAAATCCAAGACCTGTATGTAAATCCTTACCTAGCGTTATGTGTATATTGCAGTAAATGGAGACCCTTCTGTAGTTCAGTGCAAGTGTTGATCATGGAGGTTTTTTTCTCAGAAAATAGACCTGAGGTACTAAAGTTTGCAGTGTGAATTTAACTTGAGTTGTCTTTGGTTGGTTTTTTATCCCTGTGTGCTGTCAATTTTTTCTTGCCATCTCACAGATGTTTAACACTCCTGAAGTCTCTTACCTAGTATGAAATCCAAAAGCTTTTTCTTTAAGTATGTTTCATTACTTACTGCTCTTTTAGTGTAGTAGTATACCTAATACACAGAACCATGGAATCACAGAATAATTAAGGCTGGAAAAGACTCCCTTACTGTCTGGTTTGGGTGTATGTGTTGCAGATGGAATGGTTCAGCATGATGAATCAGTGATCAGTTTTTCGATCTTCTTGCTCATAACAGCCCAGAGCTCCTGGCTAGCAGTGCCCTGCTTAATTGTAACAGATCATGGGGAAGCTCCTCTGATTTATGCATGATAGCCTGACTCATTTGCAAGCCAGTGTGTTTGCAGTGCAGGGCAGCTCACCTGTAGTCTGTGGGATTGCCTTTGCTATCGAGGCTGGTGGCTGCTCCCAGTGGTGATCCTTCATGGTTTATCTTACCAGTCTGCCATTTGTCCTCCCCACCAGGGAATGGTGGGACAAAGCTCTTAAAGTGTTTCAGGATTGCATAGACTCTACTGGTCCGAAGATACAGTTTTGGCAGGATATGTGGTGATTCTAGGGGCATTTAAAAATAGCTGATGCTTAGTTTTCTCTTTACACTTGAGCAAAAGTGTTGCTCTATCCCAGTGCTACTAGTGGGGCTGTTTTGTGGGATGGCACATTGTAGAGGTTTTAAATGATAGAGCAACCTTTTCCCATCCTTAGCATGTTTTATCTGTATACCGTGAAGAGGATAGGAATTGCCTTAAATTTTAACTCAAGAATGGGGTAATGGGATGGGACAGCTGAAGAAATTTCACCTTGGATCAAGAGCATCCAGAAATAATTGCTGCTTCATACCTGGTGTGTGGCCTTTATTTAATTAAAAAAAAGAAAAAGAAAGAAAGTTTGGGCTTGAGCAGGTGTCCATAGCACGAAAATTTTGAAATTAAGAAAGCAGTTTAAATGTCTGAGACTACAGGGAGTCATTGCCAAAAGAACACAGCTACAAGTGTCCAAAAAAATTTCTAGTTTCTTTCTTTAGGAAAAAAGTCTCAAAATAGCACTTTCCTAGTCCTGAAGTATCTAGCTATTACTCTTTTCACATTAAAAAACACAGAAAAGACATGACTGGTTTGGTTTGCAGTGCAATCTTCACAGTATTTTTGCTATAATTTCTGCATTGTGGTTTTGGGGTTTGTCTCTCCCTTTTCTTCTCTCTTTTGTTTCATTTTGTCCTACAAGTCAGCTGTCAGCTTGAACTTCGGTACCTGGGGATGAATGTTTTATAAAAAGACTGTGCCTTCATTGCTGCTGCCTGCACTTGCTTAGCTTATACTGTCTGATTTGCCTGTTCTTATTAAGGTAGTCCTGATTCTAACACTGCTTGCGAGTGAGCCTAACCTTTATTGCCGAATGAGGAAGCAGAAGGGGAAGAATTGAAACAGCAGACTGTAATTTCCAGATTGACTCAGTGCTGAAGCTGCTAGCCTTGCCAAGGAGAGAGTGGGCAGGGGAGCAGCTCTGCCACACCTGAGCTGTGATCTGCAAGGGCAGGTAAGGAAGAGAGAGGAGACGGCGTTGGAAGGAAAAAATGCTGTCGATGCTTCTCATGTTGGATCTTGTGTGTGCCTCTAAATCTTGACTCAAGAGCTGTCATATTAACATCTTTTCACATGACTGCAATTTGGAAGCCAAGTGATTTTTAGCTGCTTCAGCAATTTCCACACCTGAAGCCAAGCTCAGTTTCAGTGATCCCTTCAGAGCCTTTAGACCCGGGACCCTACATACCAAGCCACAAAAGCAGTCTGCTGTGGCTGGTGGTTTGTGGCAGGAAAACTACAACTGGCTTCTCTGCTGTGCTGCCCTCATATCTGAGGAGAACAAATAGGAGCCTGCACGGGAATAACTCATGCAACACAACACTCAGTGTCATCTGAACCTTGTTTTGTGGTATCAAAACCTAATGTATGATTTTGGGGAGGTTTTATTTTCTTTTTTCTTCTCAAATTCCAGTCTCTTAAAATCAGTTCCTGTAGGGCACTTTCTTCTAAGTGATACAATGGCACAATAGAATGACTGTTCTGTTTGGGCTGCAGCCTCCTTGGTGCTGCAGAGGGTTTAGCAGCAGTGAGATCTGTGAGGTAAAGCAAGGCCCCAGTTAAAGATACTGGAGTGATTTAGATGAAATCCAGAGGAACTCAGTAGCCGTGCTAGCGTTAAGGACTTTGGTCTCAGCGGAGCAGCTAAGCTGGCTGTTGCTGGAAGTAGGGAGGAGCATCTTCTGACCCCAGTGCCTGCGCATCCCTTCCAGGCATCCCTTCCATCACACTGCTGCTGCTGTCAGCCCTGGTCACCCAGCTCAAGGAACTGAGAGTTGAAAGGGACTGAGTCACTGGGAGCACAGGGTCACGCTCAGAGGATTATGATGTTTATGGGAGCACATGAAAACGCTTGTGTCAATGCAGCTTTAGGTTTCTGAGCCAAGTCTAGTGTGTTTATTTAAGGAGCTGGATGAGAAACTTAGTCAGAGTGCTGGTCCAGTAACTGAAGAACGCACAAATGGCCACTTGAGAAGAAAATTTAAAATTTAAAAGTAAGATGTATGAATGCAATGCACAAGAGGAATGTACCTTCTTTTATTAAATTCTTTGCGCCTTGTAAAGAGACATCAGTCTCTTCAGAACAGTGTTTTTGCACTTCAACATCTCGATTTTAGATCACTGTGGTCATAATGAATTTGTTATGAAAAATGTGCAATGCTTGGTGAAGCCATGGAAAACATTTTATTTTTAAAAATTAGGAGCTGAACTGGTGCTAAATTTTTGTAATTAAATTCAGACTGACAGTGCAGAAACATGAACAAAAATTCAAGTGGCTTTTAGTGCTAATTAATCTTCTGGTGCATATTAACATACCCTGGTTAGTTTAATGTTGACGAAACATTGATAAATAAAATGAAGTTGCTAGGAGCAAAATATAAAAATGTGGGATTTTCACATAGGAGGAGGAGGAGAATTTCTAGTATTACATGGTACCATTTGAAAACTGCTTGCAGAGGTAATTGTAGCTTGTCTAGTACCTGGCTGGCTATCCTGAGGAGGAAATGTTTTTCAGAATAATGTTGAGAGACATATTTAAATTGAAACTGCAAGCTGGGTTTGCAAACAGCTCTTCAGAAAAGCTGTAGGCAGTGCTTCTGAAAGTAAAATTTAATGTATACAGATTAAATTCCCCCAAATCACAAAATGGGGGCAGGGGGGCTAGAGGCTGCAAAGAGGTAGGGGCTTCTCATGTGAACAATACCCTTCAGTGGCTGTTGTCACCATAGGCTTGCTCGTAGAGTAGGTGACTTGTTACAGCATTTATCCTTTCATGCTCTCTTATGCCTATTTTGGTTTTGGGGTTTTGTTTGTTTGCTTGGTTGGTTTGTTTGCGTGACACTTGGGTATGAGATTTTAAGAGCAGCTGGTCACTGATAAAAAAAGCCAAGGTTGCTGCTGAGTGCGGGAGGGGGTAAGGGAGTACGAATGCATCACGATATTGAATCAGGTCTGTCGTCTCTAAGTCCAGCAGGCTTCTGCCAATGACCAGCATCTGAAAAAAGGCATTGGGAATATGCAGAATTATGCTACCAGCACAGGGTAGCAATCCAGAATGACTAGTGGCCATCTGAAGTCACAAGGCCTGAACTTCAACAGCTTTTCCAAAATGTCTTGATCTTTGCCTCTACCCTTACATGTTGTTACTGTGTAACTGTTGTTACTGTGTTACTGCTGTTATTTTTACTCCAGTGATCTGGGATGTCCTGTAGCAATGTACTATTTATTTCTTCCTTATATTTTTATTGAAATGCTCTGTCTTCCTTTTATTATCTGGTGGGCATTTGAGAAAAGCAAATTTGTAGTCACTCCAGAAATGCACATAACTTTCACTTCAAGCTGAATTTAAAATGTTAATTGCTTTACTGCAAATATATTACTGACATCTTGACTCTCCGTCAGTTGAAGCATTTGCAGTTGAACATTCACTTGAAGCTAGCATTTATTTTTCTTTTTCATTGCAGTGATAGTTCTATTTTCCCTGATTTGTTCTCAGTTACAGGTAACTGAAAGGATTGAAGAATTTATTTTTGATTTTTGTTTGTTTTTTATGTGTCTCTCTCGCTTTTTTATCATACCAGGTTTGTGGAATAAGCAGAAGACACATCCTCAAAATTCAATATCAATAGCCAGAAATGTCTGCAGGAAACTTACGATTTTTATGTGCTTTTGATCTTACCCAGAGCTTGTCTACTAAACATTAGTGCTGGCTGGGAATCTGTGATAAGCAGAGAATGTATGACTGTATCTGCATTCCTAGCTCCATATTTATGTGAATAAAGCAATCTGACTTCTGAAGATAGCAAAATAACTGGTAGTACAAAGAAGTCGACTCAGACAGCAGTTTGGGGACCAAAGGAAGGGAAGGTTGGGCACCTCCAAGTTTAGGCTGAGGAAAATCATGTCTTGTCCTCTAAAGTATGCAATCTTGAAAACTGCAATACTAGAGTTTTGTCATGGCTAAAGCAATTTGGAGCTCATAGGTGCTGTATGGTTTGTAATTTAAATGTTTGTAATGCACGTCCATGAAGGGTTTTTTAAAAACTGAGACCACTGGAGGTAGCCCCTGACCTGTTAGTGGGGGATGCTGGGGCCAGGCATTGTTACTGTCATGCATTATAAAAGAAGGGAAATGCAAACTTTTATTAGTAACAAGGGCATCCAGTTACCCAACATTTTGAAAAGTGATATGAATTCTAAAAGGTCAGTGTTCTTTGCTATGTCCTTAGCAGTTCAGGTGATTTCATTTGTGTGGCTCCTTCTGAGTCCCTGATCCTAATCAGTACGTTCATGTTGAGTTTTTTGTTTTCCTGCCTGAGATAACTTGGGGACAATGCTAATGGTCTTTGGCACAGTCTTATTTTTCCCATTCCCTGCTTCTTTGTAGTTTCTGTCCGGCTTGGAGCATTGCAGCTGTCCTTTGCTCCCAGCATTGTGGTCAGATTCTTATTTTCCCATTTCTTCCATATGTTTACAGATACATAAGCAGCTGCAACCAGTGACACCTTTTACATCCTGTATTTGTAGTCACTGTTAGTGAAGGATTTGGTCCAGGCAGCTGTAGTTCTGGTCTGCCAACGCCGCAGGATTATTGCTTTGGGCAGCAAATTGTTAAGAGGACCCAAAGTGACACATAAGTGCCTCTTTCCATTATCCCATATAGAAGGTGCGCTGTGCATCCTCAGTTCTAACCAGCTCTGCAATTGATGGATTGATGCACAGGTCTCTCCCCTGTGATGCTGGGGCATGCAATACCACCTTTCCTTTGAGGTTTTTTGTAGTTAAATCCCACTGAAACACGTATTTGTAAACCAGTGGAAGTTTTTGAAGTGCAAGGGTTTTAATGGATTTCTGATTTTTAGTGGCATTGCCATATGGTCTGCCTCTGGCATTGGGATACAGGGTTGCTTGTTTGCACAGAGCCCTTTGTTTTGGGAATTTGTGTTTGACGCCTGTAGGTGTGTCTGCCGCCTGAGCCCAGGACTCGGATCTCGCAGCTGAGTTGAATTCAACCTTTGCCCATCCACTAACAACATTAATCTCAGCTACTTTGATACAGGCACTTTGTTCTGATGTTCTCCTTGATTCAAGTTAATGGATATTTTTTGTATTGGTATTTTTCGAACTTGCTTTATCCTTGATTAGAAACAGCAGCTTAATTTTTAGGTCTGTGAAACATCAGATAAAAACCAACTTTA
>WEIS01001843.1:0-12679 GCA_013389965.1 Todus mexicanus | reverse complement strand
GCAAGAATTCAGACCACTGACTAGGTGCTGGTGCAGATCTGAAGGGGAGAGCCATATTTTATTGTAAATACTCCTACCAAGACTCATCTCTTTGCTTGATGGCAGCATTTTGCATAAAAGCTATAGCAGGGCATGTTACATTGAGACGAGGAAGGATGTTTCATTTGAAAAGGAGGCTTTTTCTGTAGAGAGATTTTGGCAAGGACTAGTTTTACTGGCAGCACTGAATACACAGGCCAGCAGTTTGCTTGGTTTCAAGTAACCCCTGAGCTTGGGAAGGGAGCAGGCTCTGAGCATACCACTGCCACGCAGAACAGGAATATTGCTTGTGGGTGTAGAGCCTCATTGAGTGCATGAGATTCTTCGTATGTGTATTTTGCTTGTCTTTGCTATACTGTATTAGAGCAGGAAAAGCTGAGAACATGGCCAGTCACAGAGACAAACACTGCCAAAACTGTGGGGTTTAAGGTTCAAGATTTACAAAAGCATTTAGGGAGTGGTTCGAATGCTTTTCTGAATAGCATTTGCCTGAAGGAGCCTGGCCATGTTGCTGCCCCATCTTGCTGTTAAATTTCTGGAAACTGCTCCGTATCTGACTTTCAAAGAGGCTGACTGTTCTGGCTACTGACCCACGCTTGCTTTGTTAAGGCAACTCAGCATTTTCAAGTGCAGTGCCTACAGTGGATGGAAGAGAATAGACACTTTTAGGGGAGAATTTCTTACTGAGCTCTGTCTCACTGTATGGGTATGTTCATTGAAAGAACAGGTTCAGTGATCTCAGCCATTCTTCGTCACCTGCTCTTTCCCTTGGCTTAACCCAATTGTTTTTATTGGTTTTAATAGGTGTTGAAGTTAAGTTACTCAGGGTATACAGTACTATTGCAAAGTCTGCTTACAATATAACTTTTTTTTGTTTGTTTTAATAGCAAATTCCAATGTTCAAGTTTTTACACAATTAAGAGTAGTAATAATGCTGATGATGTTCTCATGGCTCTCAGATACAGTACTTCACATTAAGTTCTGTATACGTAAATAGTACTAGGAAACTTCCTGGTCTAGAAACCTTAATAAATTATCACTAAACCCAGTCAAAAGACACAGGGCTGTGGGCATGGAGATATATATATATAGACATAAATGTATAGCAGCATTACTGCATTTTGCTAAATTGTGAGTAACTTCTATTCCACAATCATTAATAAAACTTTATTTTTATACGTACCAGAAAAGCAAGGGCAGCAAAAGAAACTTGTCTGTGGCCAAATGCTAGAAAACAGAATGAAATTATAAATTGCATTTTATGGTATGCACATGTGTTGCTGTGGATGAAATTAATCTTGTGCTGAGGAGGAGAAACACTTCTTTTGCAACAAGCTCTGCAGAAAGAATGGGTGTTATCACACACAATATGAAGATGATGCAAATAGTAATGGCACGGCAGAAGTGCCAGTCTCTTCACAGATCTGAAGGCAGTTTTCACCAAACTTTTTCTAGTATCTGTCAGCTTCATATAGCCAAGTGTTTTGTCAAAGCAGCTGGTGGTGGTAAACTCCTTGGAAAGGCAAGGGGAGGCATAAAGTGAATGTCAGTGGCAGAACCAGGCCAGGAATCACAGCCTTATCTGCAAGCCCTTCTATCTGTATTAGCAGAGAACCTAAAGCACAACCTATTCATTATTTTTTTTCTTTTTTTTTCTATCTTCTTCGCAGCCTCACCATGCAAGAAATTTGTTTAGCCTTTGCAAATTTTACCTGCCCTTTGCCAGCCCTCTCCTTTTTGCTGTTGCCCTCAGACAACTATAGTGCTGTATCATGTTAGCTTTCAAAGGTTTACAGTTCTCAGATAAACTGTGTTCATGGCTGAGGGACACAAACCACGTGTACGTGCTCCTTTTCCCTTACAAATTCCATCCAGCCGTTAGTTTTGAGAACCACTTTTCTCTGGCTGGCACACAACGCCTCTGTCGGGCCAAGGGCATGTGCTAGCTATGCCAGAGGGCTGGGGATCTCCAGCATTAGAACTATGTAACTATAATTGTCATTTTAAGGCAGTGGCAAGCAATTAGAGGTACTTTTCTGAATGTTTTCTCTGTTGGAAAGCTTCTATAAAGAAGCTGCACCTACTGATTTGATGGCCCAGACTGCTAAAACCTGTGTCTTGGAAGGTTTCAACATTGTTTGCAGCTTTACTGTTTCAGTCACACCAAATTCAGCTGTTATTCAATGAATTACATCGTTTTCAAAGAGAACCTTTGTGTTATTTTGAAAGGAAAGGAAGTGGGACGTAGGAGAAATTTTTGATTGAAAAAAAATTAGTAATTTAACTGAGTGTAAATAAAAATGGCAAAGCAAACCCTTTATTCCCAAAGTGTGTAAGTAAGTTTAAGATACAGAGGAAAAGAAAAGACGAAGGTGTAGCGAGGAGAGTAAATTAGTAGGAAACAAAACTGGTGCTCAAAGGAAACAAAAGTTCAAAGAGTAAGCATAAAGAAAAAGAATCAAGCAGTGTAACAATAAAATATAATGAAAGGGAGCAAAATGGTGAATGAAATCTGGAAGCAAAAAGCAACATTTTTTTCATTATAATCAGCAGTATCTGATTTTTACCAGCGTCTCAACAACAACAACAAAATTTAAATCTTAATTTTCATGAAAAAGATGTATCTTTAGCAAATAAATATCTTCTCCAAGAAAATGCAGCCAGCTCTAGTTGTCTCCTGCATTCTTAATACAAACATTGTGAAGATGGGCAAGGCATATTGATCTTTGTGTTTCCTCCACTTAGCCAGTATTTCCAGTTCACAAAACTGGACAGGGATTGACCATCATTGAAGGAATGTACATTCAGTGGCACAGCAGAAGTGCCTCCCACACAACCATCTTCCTTCTGACAGGGAGTAAAGGCTAATCTCTGGCTAGATTAGCAATATGATCCCATGTGGGAGCAATCTATTGATTTTGGAGGACTTCAGGTTGCATACTAAAACCTTTTCTAAAATCAAGGTCGGTTTCCTGTTCAGCTTATACGTACATGGTGGCGTATATCGTGGGTGGTTGATGTAGTATGCAATCCAAGAAGTGAATCCCCAGTAAAAAGCACAGCCCTGGAGTGGACAGAAGATACTTTTCATTAGGAAGGGTGACAAGCAAGTACAAACTGTAACTTTATAAATATAGCTTCTTGAGTCACAGAATATAGATCTTGTTAAGATGCTATGAAGACACTTAAAAAATAAGTAAATCAAAGGATGCCCAGTGCTGATTTTTCAATTGTGTTGAATGTTTTATGCTTGTTGTAGGAACTGATGTTTGTTTTCTCCATATTTGATTCTACTACCGAAGGTCCCATTTGTCTGAGTTGTACTGTTGAAAGTCTAGGGCCGGTTAATACAGCTGAGCTGTTACTATACTTGAAACTCAGCATTTCCAAGCAAGGTAGAACTAGCCAAACAGAACACTAACCCAGTCAAGACAACAGAGAGTAAAACTGAATAGGCCTAGTTTAACCCTGGGTTAAAAAAAAAAGGCACACTGTTACTATAAAGATATTTGAGCTGCACATTGCCTCTACTCCCAAGGGTTCAGCCCCACTTCATCCTCGTGTCAAAAAGCAGCACCTCAGCTGCCTTTGGTTGGTGACTGGAGCCATGGGCTCGGGAAAGCCCAAGCAGAGCTAATGCCACCATGTTCTTGCACTGTGTAGGGGTCAACTGTTCCCATCCTTTGCACAAGGAGGAAACGAAACCCAGCAGCCGGATAACCGAAACCACCCTCAAGACTGGCTAAAGGCTTTCTATGTCTCTAAGTCGAAGGTCTCCAGATCAGTACCTTCCAGGGAAGAACAATGTGCTGGGACTGGCTACAGCTCCATCCCACAAGTAGGGCTGCAATCAAGCTGTCTCTTTTTAATCTTTTTGTGCAATGCCACTATGGTACATGTACCATAGACACAAGGGGACAATGGTAGCTGTGGGTCTTTAACTCCCACAGGTATGAATCACTTCGGAAATAGCACTCTGGTTCGAAAGCCATTTAACTTATATTCCTTTTTGTTCTTTTTTCACTTTTTTTTATTTAATCAAAGACAATTAATTAAGTTATAAAACCTACCAAAAAAAAAAAAGGAAAAAAAGAAAAAAAAGACANCAATGCCACTATGGTACATGTACCATAGACACAAGGGGACAATGGTAGCTGTGGGTCTTTAACTCCCACAGGTATGAATCACTTTGGAAATAGCACTCTGGTTCTAAAGCCAAGACAAGAAAACCAAACCAAAACTAACCAACCACAAAAAATTAACCAAAAAACCTACTGCATATGGTAAAACATCTCTAGTTGTGCATCTTATTACCTCCTTTCTGGTTGGAATCCAGTCAAGTGCCCTATCATGGCCATACATTTATGTTCTTCATTGAAATCTTAAATGTATTGCAAAACTTTTAAAGGGAGCGTCTTTACATCACACCGAATGGGATGGGGAGTGGAGTGATACAAAATGAAATAAAAGAAATGAAGAAATAAAATGAATAAATAAATGAAATAAAAGAAAGAAGAGCATATGAGTAATGATGCACGGTTGAAATTTGGGAGGCTTTGGGAGACAGAGGACTTGAGGACAGCTCAGTACCTTCCTTCCCGAGTCCTCCACCTATAATAAGAGAAAATAGATATTTTTTCTCTACTCGTAATTTGATTTTAGCTTCTTACTGCAAGGCCTGTCTCTTGCTCCATATTTATATTGCACTGAGGAAGTCGAGTGTGATTTCTGTCAGCATTGCTAGATGTTTCTGCAGCATATCTCATAATAAAATAGCGTTCAGGCTGAAAAATATCCTGGACGTGACAATCAGCCCCTTGGGTGAATGAGTCAAAGTGGACATTCACATGCAGGAGCTAAAATGGACATTGATTTCAGTTCATGTCCTTGGGGACGTGGCCCTGAAATTCTTTCTACCTTCATATTTTGAGTAATCATAATTCCTGGAGCTAGGGAGTAAATTATTTTTTTTTTATTTTCCCATCTTCTTCCGAGGACTGCTTTGATATGAGGATATTTTCTCTTGCACAAAATGATAAACATATTTTCACCTTTATCATGTTTTTCAGAGGAGTGTGCCCTCCCGAAAACTTATGAACAAATAACGTCTCCAGAAGATGTCTGATGTAGTGTAAACAATGGCAGAAGCAGGCTAAGCTGGAAGAGGAAAGAAAGAAAACAAAGGAAATTAAGGTAAGTGAAAGATTGTTTTCCTTACTTCACAGTTTAACTTCACGAAAGGAATAAGGACCAATTTTCCAAAACTGCAGAGTCACACTGAAATAGTAGGATTTAAGATATTGTCTTAATTGAAGCATCTGGAACCAAAGATTGATGGAATCATTTTCAGCGTTATACAAATTTGCTTTAATTTTGCAGAGCAGCGACTTACTTTTACTGGCCTTAAATTAAAAAGAGCTTCTTGAGCTCCGAATGTGATACATAGACCTGCCAAGACATTAAAACAGGACAGCTGTGTGTACAAGCAGGCATCTGCTATGCTTTTCCAAAAGATGTCTCCCATGTTTTAATGCCACCTTAATGCTCTTGCAGGATGTGTCTGACATTTAAAAACATTCTGAGTATCTTCCGAATGGTTTCCTTGTCCTTTGCCAACTCAAGTAGCTGCGTGGAGGTAGTTTGTATTTCATTTCTTAGTGGACTCAAAATGAGGTTTTGTTGCAAAGTTAATCCATTCTGATGGCTTTTTTGTTGCCTGTTGCAAAGAAATTAGGTAATTGTTGTTGAAATTATTATACTGGTTCTCTTTGGAGGAAGATTATGAAACGATAACAGGCGTTGCTGATTTGCTTCAGAGAATGGGTTCCATCTCGTAGCGATTGAGTTTCAGAAACAAATGTCAAGAGCGGTTCCTGGTGTTATTTTATCTTGGTTGCATTTACCGTACTACCAGAGCCCATCTCACTGCAATCCAATTATATGACATAAATGAAAAGTGTTTTTCAGCATGTGAAATCTCAAATACTTTTATTATGCATCTTGCATGGTAGCCAGAGTCAAAGATTAAACAATTTCCAAGTAATTAAACTAGAGAGAGTTGAGCTAAGAAAATTTCAATCAATTAATGATTTATCCAGTCTGGAGCAAGCTTACAGCTTTGCTGGGAACTTTAGAATTAATTTGGTTTAGGTTCAGGACCTCAGCTGACTCTGTTAAGGAGTGGTCACTGCAAGGATTCTGTACACCTCTGGCCCGCTTAGAAGATAAAGGTGTTGCTGGCTCTCTCCTTTTGAATGTGTCAGTAACAGAAGGAAGGCAAGTGTCTTGCAACTCTTGATTTGAATTCAACTATTCTGTGTTCTCGTTCCCAGCCCCACTAACTCCCTTAATATCTTTCCAAGTCTCTGTTCCTCCATCTGTAAATGGTCCTATTACTCACTGTGTTTCTCTGCTGTGTACCAGCATCCCTTGATTCTGCAATGAAAGTGGGAAAAAGTGGTGTGGGAAAGTCGTGTAGTTCCTTGAGGCTCCTAGTTCCCTGCGTGCCCTCCTACTTCCAGTGCTCCAACCTGTGCAACCAACAGACTTTCCTTGATCCCATTCCACCCCTCTGCCAGGCACTAATGCCTCAGAATGGGGACAATCACACTGAAGAGAAGTAAAGTCTTGAAGTGTGAAAGTTCCCAGCCTGGCTGGCGCATTACCCACCTTCCTGGGGAGGACTACAGTTGGTGGCATTGAGATTCTCCAGTAGGTACCATGTACAGCTGGTTGGTACTTTCTTGTCTGTAACAGATCTTAATCCCTCCCATTGACCAAATCTGCTTTGTTTCTTCCAGAGTCCTTCAAAAGGCTCAGGAATAGCAGGGGCTGTTGACGGTCCTAAAAAACTAGCTTAGTTGGCTGTCCACGCGTCACTGGTTTTTGATACGCTCTTGAGTTATAGCAGACTAAGTAGGTTGCATTTCCTTGTGGTTATTATATTGGAGCTGTTTAATTTTCCTTATTAGTATTACTGTTCCAGTGATTGAGAGAAGCAAAGTTGTCTGGTTTGTGCTTACATATGAGCTTGCTGTTCATATATAGCTAAATACAATCTGTGTTCTTTACTGTTCTGTAACTGTGGCTGAGCTCTTATTTTTGTTCGTCACTTAAGTGTTTTACTTCTTAAAAGTCTTTCAGAACTAAAATATGTTGCATATGGCTCTGGGGAACAACTGCAGTTTGAAGAGCTTAGTTTCAGAAATCAGATTACTAGTTCTGAATTCCTGGGGTTCTTCTTTTGAATTTCTCAGTTGTTCTTCACTGACTTATGACATGCAGACCTCTCAAAATTCCTCCTGGTTGTGCCTGGGTGAAAATTGGTGTGGAGGTAGTTATCTTCTGTGCTTTATGCTGATGCTATTCATCTTATGAGTGGAAATGTGCTGTAAAGAGACTGGGACACCTGAAGTCATGTCCTCTCTTCTCTGTCAAGCATGACTTGGGGTTACTACCTGCTGTGTTTATTGCTTCACCTTCCGTTCGGGCTGTGTGTATCAAGTGCAAACTATTTGGGGAAAATACTACATTTCCCATTGTGACCAGGTGCAGTGAACGCTGCAACGGGCATCTCATTTTTGGTCAGGCTTATGAGTGCTGCTAAAACGCTGAATTGCTGTTGATAAGAACAATCTGAAACTCCCACACACTCTGGGACCAGGCATGCAGCCACACACCCCTTGTAAACTCCTCAACCCTGCAATCCTCCATCCCTCTGGCTCTCTGTTCTCCAGGTATAGTTCACACAAATGCCACTTACTGAACCACTGGGTGGCGGCGGTTCTTCGTACTTTCCAGTTGATCATAAATAGTTGACAGGCGAATATAAAATAGCAGATATATTACAAGAGGCCCAGTGTATTCTGTTAGAAAAAACTAGAAACGAAAAAGAAAATAGCTGTATCAAAGTAGGAATAGTACCACTAAAGGCATGAGAAAAAGAATGTCCCTACCCACAACACATATTCATCCTTCAGATGTCATTTTGGCTTCATTTTGAGGACTTAAATGACACGTAGGGTTTTTTTCTGCTGTCTCTTTAGCAAAGGAGTAAAATCCATCTCGGGAATGAGAGAGAGGTTTCTGTGTAGAACATTAACGTAGTCAGAAATGTTTCATGGAAGATGGTGAAAAATCAGTTATCTCCTCTTTATACTTTTCGCTGTGCCATCAGACGCTTATTTGGAACCTAAATGACACCAAAAATCAAGGCTCAAAAGCTGAAGGTAGCTTGCTTTCTGCCAGTGTTTTCTGCAATTATGTGATACATCAGTTAAAAGCCCACCAAGCGTGACAGAAACAAACACAGATTTGAATCCTGGTTGCTAACAGAGTCATCTGGAAGGGAGGGATCATTGGTGGTGGGTGGAAGAGCAGGACCTGCCTGCCTGGTGTGTAGTGCTTTGAGCCTTTATTCAGTGGCCAAGTGGGACTCTTCCCTATGCAGGCATCAGCAGAAGTAGCCTCTGGTGGGCAGACCGGATGAGTAAGTTACCCTGTAAAACTGAAGGAAATAATTTTGTCTCCCCTCTGACACGCCACCAGCTACGTGACACCTGAATCCCTGTGACTGGGTGAGGAGGTAGGAGGTGGGATGCAGAGCCTCCCATCAGAGCACTTCAGGGAAGCAGCTGAGAAGACCAACGGCAGCTCTTGAGAATGGGGTTTGTGGAGTTGAGCAGCATCAGCGTGCTCAGGGTGCTTTACAGACAGGGGATAAGGTCTTGTCTTATCTGTATGTCAATCACATCTGACATAAAGCGTTAATCACCCATGTGGATGCAGCCGATCAAGGGTCGGAGAGATTTCAAAGTAGGTATTGTCTGGCAGCAGGATTGTATTTGCCTTTGTTGTAACTGTGTCACTGCTGGAAAACAATGAAGATGTGTAGTGTTCTGGTTTAGAGGATGAGGTTCAATTTGCTGTAGTAGTTTTTTTGTTTGTTTTTGGTTTGTTTGTTTGGGTTTTTTTACATTTTGGGTGAGTTTTAGACTGTTTTACTATGTTGCATCTTCCATGCTCTGCTCTCCTGCTCTGGCCTGCTGATTAAAAATTCATCAGAAATGAAAAGAGAGCTCCAGAATGGCAGGCAGAGAAACTCTGCTAAAACCCCCATGAGTTCAAGAAGGTGGAGGGGAAAGTGTCTTAAATTAAAACAAAATTACAATCGGTTCTAATCATTGGCAAAGGCAAGGACCATTCTTTTACCATTGATTCTCAATGAATATATGCAATTAAACCTACCTAGTATCTACATACTCATCCTATAGCTGACTAATTGCTGGGCTTGGGGGCTAATAAATTGTGTTAACGATCCGTTCAAACTATTGTTTTTAGAGATAGTCAAAAACCCTCCAAAATTACTAAGATATTAGTTCTTACTGACATATCCCATAAAAGTAATAATCAAATTTTAACCAAAACGCTGAAAATAATAACATTTTAGCTTGTAGTTTCTGGACAAAAGGAATGCCATTTTTTAAAAACCCCAAAAGTGATCATTTAAAGCACAGAGCATTTTTTCTTCTGTGGAAATACAAAAACCATCCAACGTTTAGAAGAAAATCACCTTTTCTTGACCATTTTGTGGGCCTGCCTGGATTACTTTGATGTATTTGGCCCACAGTAAACACAAAGATCTTTTCTTGGAGCAACACTACATCTCTATCACAATGTGCGTAGCTCAACAGAATTCAAATGTTGAGCTCATCATTAACTCTCTGGAGAAAGAAAATACAAGATTACCCCATTTTTTCCACATCCGTACACTCTATTTCCAGTCTTGCACATTGTCCAGTTCTCTTACCTTCCTTATAACTGATGTCAGGCATTTTATACTCTCTGTGTTACTGGGAATATGAAGGATATAGAAAGTGCTGCTCTTGAATCAAACCTCTCTCAGACATGAGCTTCATGCATGGTGTTAAACTCAAGCTTCATTAACTGTCTCAATTCAATTTAGAGGTCCTTGGGGACCTGATTCAGTAATACCTAAACTGGAAACACCTACTATATAAACAACAAAACGGAAATCTGAAATATATCAAAGGAGAGCTAAGGTAGGAGTCTCCATCATTCAAGAGAAGATGAGAGAAATGGGAAGATAGTACAGAATAGCTGATTTGCAGCCCAGCAAGGCATCTCAACCTTGCATGAGCCAGATTGTACCTGCTTCTTTTATCTCTGTTCAGGTAAACATGCCATTAACTCCTTGCTGAACTGAGTAACTACCAGGTCAGGAATTATAATCTGAAACTGTGCAAGGCAGAGGGTATATTTAGGGAGATACCAATGCAGCAGAGGTGAAAGAAACTCTTTAAAGTTATTTGAGGGAATGTGAGGTGAATGTTCTGGCTGGTAGGGGTAGCTGGCATAGTGCCTGACACCATTCCAACTACTACAGGGAATGGAAAGGGTTTTGATGTGAGTTAATACTACCACACGTACTGGTTGGGAAAAGGCAGAAATGAACTAAAGGAAGCTATAAACAGAGGGGATGGAGGGGGGGGAGTCTGAAAAAGAGTCCAGCAGAATCTCTGTAAGCAAACAGCCACCAGATTAGCAATCTTCCCATGCATCAGGATCAGCTAATTCCTCTCTGTGATGTTTACGACATGCCCTTTCTGTAATACTGCACAACGTACCCTATCCTGCATCATGTTGCCATTTGGCATAGTCTCACGTTATCTCATTTATGACAAGCTGCAGAGCAGAGCTGAGGAAAGGCCATACGGCCTTTTCCATACGGATTCCTTCCTGCAGCTCTTTCCATGCCATGTAGGGGCGCTTTCCCAGATTATCAGGGCTGGTCATGATGTTTTCTCTTCCACTGCCAATGGGATATCTGGGTTCAAGCAGGGGAAGCGGAGGGCATGGTATGAGGATAATACCTTCAGCCAGGACAATGACTTTGAGTCAGTGCCTGAGGCTCTCAGCACATCAAGAGATACAAAAGAGCTCAAGCGTGTCCTGGGTAACTTTGATGGAAAAGCAGCTGCAGTACATAAATTATCTAATGGGCAGAGCTTAGTTTCTCTGGTAAGTCTGAGCCAAAGGCATGAGCTGAAGGTCTGAGCCAGGGTCAGACTGAGGCAGTACATAGGCTCATAAAGAGGAGGATCTGCTGATATCAGACAAACAGACAATTACTATGTGCAAGTGTACAGAGCACTGCTGTGCTTTCTGAGAAACCCAAGCGAAACAGGCACTTGAACCCGCCCCAAGTCTCCAAATCATGTTAAACGTAGCATCTAGCTACCTTAGCCTCCTTTTACAATCCCAGCCCTAAGTACTCTTGAGCTAATGATCATTAAGAAACATTATTAATTTCCGGAGTAATTTCTGCTTCATATGCTTTGCTACCTCATTAAAGGCCATATAGTTACCTGGGGATGATAATGGCATAATTTTAGCAGCATCTGTGAATCTTCACCTTTTTAAAATTCTTATATTTTCCTGTTTGCAAAAATCCACGGCAGCAGCAGTTTTGCCTTAGGTAGTACAATTCTCAAGGGCTGCTTGAATATTCAACGATTTTTGTTCCAGTTCTCATGGAACTGGCTAATCCATTCTACAAAACGTAAACAGCGTATGCAGGGGCACCTGAAACTTCCCTTGTCTGGGCAGATTTTGCAGTGACTAGGAGTCGAAGAGTATTTCAGGCTGCAGCTCAATATTTACTGCAAATGCCAGAGCTAGGGATGGATTTGCTGTAGGATTTTACAGTCAAATTGAAGCTGACTCAGTCCAGCTTCAGGAGCTGAGGAGTGAACGGTGACGGATGCCATTTGTCCCTGAGCCAGGCCTGCGCTCCCTCTGGAAAAGAGAGGTGAAATCCCAGCTTCCTTGTATATGCATGTTATATATGTTTGTACATATTCAGAAAAGCACTCAAGTTGTGTTTGTAACCAAGCACCAATGCGAGTTCAGAATTGCTGCCAAATATTTACAGGGTTTTGACAGAATTTTGAAATCGGCCATATAACGTGTATCATTTTAAAATGTATATTTCTTGTCTGCCATCTAGATACCTAAATGAAATAGTGCTTTTAACACCTAGCTATTACTAATAACCTGAATTGCCACAGTGATTTTCATGTAGAAACCTCAAAGCACTTTGCAAAGAGGAAAATACTGTTATTTTATTGCTGCAGATCTGGAAACTGAGATACAGAGAAAGTCGGTGACTTGTCAAGGTCACCAGGCAAGATAGGTAAAGAATGGCCAAAGAGCACCTAGTCCTCTGAAATGCTGGTTCACTCTCTGGTTCACTCTTCCAAACACTGGTTCAGTCTCCCAGACACTGTTTCATGCTCCTCTTTGTGCTCTCCTTACACCCAGTACGGGGTTGGGCAAAAATTCCCCATAGAAAATAATGTTGCCAAGTTTATGCATACTAGAGGGACTAAAATTTCTCAGACTTGCATAGATTGACAAATTATCAGCCTCCCTAGTTACTCTGAACACAAATAGGAAAGGGTCTACAGTTATCAGCACCATACATGAAGTAGTTCTTTGTTCCTTAAGTAGCAGGAAGGGTTTCAGCATGAAGTTGTGTGTAACTAAAAGAAACAGCTTGTTCTGTTTACGCTTTCTGAATTCCCTCTACCTTCTTTTTTGCGCTTGAAGTGGTGAAGAA
>WEIS01001841.1:247-41720 GCA_013389965.1 Todus mexicanus | reverse complement strand
CTTGTCACCCTTCTCTGGACCCTTTCCAGAGCAAGGCATTATACTTTTTAATAGAGTACATACATAGTACTTCAGACTTTTCAACACAGTTCTAAAATTCAGTGAAGCAGTGGTCATGTATATTCAGAGATATGGCTTATATTAGCAGCACAAATCAAACCTCACGTCATAAATATATATATATTATTGCTTATATATGTTATTGCATTGCTTCCAAGTCTGCTGAGTGTATATTCCCTAGAATTCCAACTTTGACAAACATCTAATGCTTATGGAGGCTCAAGTTCTCATATTTCTGGCGGAATTTAACCTTATACTCCTTTGGTTTTCCAAAGTTCTGTCTTGTATTTCTGTCTGGGAAAGAGCATTTTTCAGGAGTCAAGAAACCTCAAATACATCTACTAAGCCAAAAAGTGAATATTCCAGTCATCACAAGAACCATAGTTACATTCACACTACCTCATCATGCACCTCAAAGGTAAATAAATATATTTGATGTCAAACTTAAAAAAAAAAAGTTATTACAAAAAAGACCATTCCTTTAAATTGCTCATGAAAATTTTGAAGTTGTTAGCTTAAAAACTGGCGAAAACTGCAACTGAATTTGTAATTAACAATCAGTCTAGAGACAAGATTTAGGTTCCTTATACTGAAATGATTCAGTTGTTTGGCATGATCTTTGGAAGAATCTTGCCAGAGATGCTTTTCTTTTGGCTCTACAACATAAATGACCTGGTTTTTGGTTGTCCAAACCACCACTGGAACATCTCAGAGTCTCAGGAAAATCCACCTAGGAAGAGAACTGCAATAGCTGTCGGGGTTCCACACAGCAGAGGATTTTAAGAGCAGGTAAGCAACTACCACAAGTGATCAAGACATACTTAGCGTATACCGAAGAACGGAACGGATGGATGACCCTCATTTTCAAGTCTGTAATTTTGCAGTACGGTATGTCTCTGCTCTATAGCCAGCCTGTGCCACATCTGCGAGAAACAGCTGCTGCCTCACCTCCGGCGTGCTGAAAGGGATCCTTATTTTTAAGAACTCGATACATGACATCCGGGTTTTATGGCTCTACATTACAATGCTGAAATAACACATTTTAGAAAAGCTTGGAGTTGTACTAAAACATAAGTTTTATATTTTCAAATTTAGCTAACAACTTCCAAAGTGATCCTGCTCTGGCAGGGGAGTTGCACTAGATGATCTTTCGAGGTGCCTTCCAAACCCTGACATTCTGTGATTCTGTGAAAAAAGGCAACACTAAGTTTGAAGTCCAGCAAGCTATTAGAGCTCTAAGGGTTATGCATTATTGAATCATGCTCTCATAAATTCCTGCTGAGTTACTCTTGTTGGTAAGAGACACAAAACCAGTGAGAGCACCTTGGTTCTACTCCTCACTTTGACACAGCCAGTGCATGAGTTGGTCGTGACTTTGACGTTCTCAGAGGACTACTTGTAATACAGAAATATTAACAAAGACCTATCGAAAATTCTCACCTTGCAGATGAGTATAAAGAAGTCGTATAAAAAAACTATAGGAGGTCTCTCAACATTGGCCTCTTCGTGTTCCTTCTTCCCCAGGTTAGAAATAAAGAATTGAAATGCAAAGTAGACATGACCACTAAACCTCTTCTCTTAGGCTTAAGTTTATTTTTTTTAAAACCTGAAAAGCAGGTTTATATTTGCAACGCCTTTTACCTGCGCTAACAGCTTCACTTATAAAACCTATCTCTAGAGACTATTAAGCTTTTTGTTATAGCTCCTGTCAGTCTTCACCTCCTAATGCAGAGAATGTATCTGGCTGCCTGACTCATTCCCTTGCAGCTATTTTTAGAAGCTTTTCCATTTTGATGGACCACTGCAGATCACATTCAAAGAACATCAACTACATTTAAGTGAAGCTACAGATGTGACAAACTGACAAATCTGAAAAGAAAGACTAACCCAAACAAGCCATAATATTGTGAACAAATAAATTCCAATATCATTATTTGTGCTGTGGGTGACTGTTTAAGAGTTTGGTCTATTTATCCCAGAACACCATGGATACTTGTTTTTTTCCCAGTGTTTTCCTCTCTATAAACATCTACAAAAGAGAGTTTTAAAAGCATACTACTTCATCCTACCCAGGGGAGCCATTTCAATCACTCAGTCAAACATATATTTATCAACTAAATAACACTTATTCATTTAAACTGCTGTGTTATTTACCCAGCTGAATTACTATTTTGGCATATACATCTGAAAAGACTGTTTTAGCACTCAAGCATATTTGCCTTTGAAGCTATCAACTAGGCATGACAACGGCAACACAAACTCCCCCTGCTAACTTGTCAGCAGGTCTCATCTTCGAGCTGGAGGTCACTCTCAAGGTGGCAGCTGATAGGACATGCCCAGTCAACCTTTAATTTAACTGATGTCAAGCAGTGTCGGCTATAGAGGCAGAACTGGATCTACACTGAAACCAGATATACTTGAGCATTTATTACAGGCTCCTCTCCCATACTGTAGTTTAAATTAAAAAATAAAAATGGAATCTGGCTACCAGCAGTGTCACGCTACAGACATCCCATTTAAATAGCAATTAACTCCAGTGTTTTGACTGCGTGCCTTTAGAACGGTGATGACTGTAAATTGCGTCTTGATAACACTCTTGAAAAATACCTAGCAGAATAACCATTCTGACAGATTCATAATGAACTACCCAGATAATTTGGACAATTTCCAATTAAATACAAGGAATAAATATCACCAATGTTGGCTAAAAAGAATTATCTTTCACTTCCCTTCCTGCACCTCTGCATTTCTCACAAATCACTGCTGCAGTCATAGCTTTCCTTACTTTTTAATCTAAATTATATTTCTGCTGCTGTTCGTTATATAGTTAGGGATTTTCATAGATGACTCAGAATTCCAGAGAAATTTATGACACAGCTGTGTAAAGGAAACCGTTCACTACAGAAATACGCCCCACTGACTTCTTGCCAAAAAAAGAATGTATGGAAATTACTATGGTTTTCAATGGTAGCTTCACTTTTTTCTCAGGTAAATTTGGTACTTATATGACCAAACATTTCTTATAGTTTCAGAAAGGGAAATAAAAAAGTCAATACAAATTTCTTCAGTGGAGAAAATCAGCACGATGCACTATGATTATCACACTGACCGCTTTCTGTATGAAGTTATGCTTCAGAATACCTCCTACTAATACCTCAGTGCCCTAGGACCCAAGCGAAAACAGATTCTTTCTGAACTGTGTACAATAAGATTGACTGCTGATACAAAACAAATTCCCACCGCTACAATAAAGTAAAAAGCCAGGAAATGAGAGTTTGCCTGGAGAAGCTGCTATGACACATCTTGAACTTCAGTTATGCTGAAGATCCTGAGGTACTAATGAGCTCTACTTTGTGAAGCGAGGAGGAAGGAAACTTCTGAAATAGCATGAGCTTTTAAGAGGCCAGTAAAGCAGCTTCTGAAACAAAAACAAAACCTCAGGTTTTCTGGTCAGTATCCTCATTTTCACTGTGGCGAAATGAAAGAAATTCTGCCAAGAGACTGTCTGCTTAAGACCAGAGCTCTGGCTTAGCTGCAGTCAAACAATCTGGCCTTGCAGGGGTAATTAAGAAACATGCCTTAATACCCTGACACAGCAGAAATTTTAGGAACATCTTCACATTCACATGGATGTGGCTTCATGATTCATCGTTTTCAGAATCAAAACCAAATTATAACAAAGAAAATTAAGATCTGTGAGTTCCCCGTGTTTGACAAAGAACAAATACATAATAGCTTGAAATTCTACATCAACATAACAGTCATCCTGATAGTATAGAACACACTTCATCAGCTAACCTTAAACACAGCGACTCACAGTACCTCCATCAACACAATCACAACAATGAAACTCCTGTTCTGTTCCACTGAACTTGGTCAATTACATTGTTTTTGCTAAGACAGCCCTAGTATATATATTATATAGAATATACCCCTGATGTATTTTCAGAAGACCACATCTGCAAGGCTTTGTAGCGTCCATATTAATACTTCTGCTCATGAACGTGTTAATTAAGATCTCCATTAGCCACATAACTACTTAATAAGATTAATCCACCTGGAAAATGATGGCGTGTCTTGATTAAATTGAATGAAGGTATCGGAAGTGACATTTAAAATACATTGATTGTTATTACATTTTGATCATCTGTTTCAAAGTGTCTGAAAGGAAGTAGTAAAACCCCAAAGATTCATGTTGTTTACATTATTAATGAGGTGTGAGTTGCTCATCTTTTTCTCTATTACAACATGACAAAGAGTTGCCTTCAGCTGTTCCCAGTCCCTACCCTGTCTGGTGAGCAGGGTCAGGCTGCAGCAGGACCACAGCTGGGGTAGCACCAGCATCTCAGGCAGGCAGGTCAGTGCCTGTTCTATTTGCATCAGTCTGTAAGGGTGGCAAAATCCTCCATTTAATAAGGTTGTTACTCCTTTACTGTTGCCTGTCTAGTGTGTTGCTAATAAAATACCTGAACTATCAGAAAATAATCATTTCTGTGTGCACATCAAAACTTGACTCGGAGCTGCAGCATCTGGCAGAGGTGTCAACATCATCTGGAAAGAGTTGAAAACAACTGACACAGCTTAACAATGACTGCTGAGTTTAGCTTTCTGTATTTATTTAAGACTAATTTTTCCTAGATTAGTAGAAATCTGTTTTTCCCCTCTCATCTCAAGCAAGGAAGATGTTGTCAAATTTAACAGCAAATTTAACTTCCTTCATTTCATTATTGCCACTGCATTTCCAATGCTGAATTTGATAACTGGAAACAAGTATTTTTTAATGACACTTCAATACTTTATCATTTAGTTAGCTGTAATTGTCTTTTCAAAATCCACACACTGTGGTAGACTTTGTGAAATATCTCATAAACTGAGCATCAACCAGGATCAAGCTGGTTGGTCCAAAGAGACACAAACCCTGGATTAAGTGCGTATGAGAACAAAAATTCAAATCTTCCTTTTCCAATTAGTCGGTGTATTTACGGTTCCAGTGATCTTTCATGTCCTTGCCCATAATTATCTTTGGGATTTTTTTAAATGTGGCTTTCTAGGATCAGACACCACAATCTCTGTGTTTTTCAGCTTTACAGAACCTTCTAAAGCAAAGAAGATAAAATATAACAAGGTGATTTTGAATTAGTAGAAAATCTGCTGAAGTTGTGTGCACACCAAAGATAGTATGCCATAAACAAAAAACTCTGCACCAAAGTATTCGTCACTTGGATTTGAAGCTGAACGTAGTTTGGATATTTCCACATAAATGGTAGTTTCTCTCAGGTGTCCTCTAAAATGATTAAGGGTGATTTTTACAGTATATTCTGTCAACTATAAAGGAAACAGCACTTAGTCACATATTTTAAGGAAATGTGCGTCTAGCCAACTACATCATTTCAAAGGTAGAATATATTTTTGGCATAGATGAACAGAATCTAGGCACAGGAAAAACCCGTAAGGTCACCTGATTCACTCCTTTGTGAAGAAGCAATTATTCCCAAATATGTTTGGGATTTTTTGTTCCCCACTTTTCTCCCTAATTTAGATTTATTACAGAAAAGTTCTAACATTATCCTTATGCAACCATAAGAGACAAATGGGCTTCACTCTCAGGAAGGGTTTTTTTTAATGCCATTACTATCTATCTTATCCCTGTAGCAATTCTACAGCAGTGCCACCTTTTTGGATTTTAGCTGCTAAGAAGGGATTCTACCTTATCATTTGTACTAAGAGCAGATTTGTTCTTTTCTTTTGTCTCTTAATCTAAATCCCTAGTTCAGCATAACCTCCACAGCCAAAAGGCAAACCCAAAAAAGCTCTTTCGCGCTTTGTTTACACATGGTGGACTTCACCTGCAGTTTTACAGCAGCACCGAGCATTTTTCTACCCACTGCACTTGCCGCCTCCTTTCAGATACCGCTAGTATTTGTGAGATGTACTGTGTAATTACACAACCCCTGCAACTGTGTTATTTTAATAGTGAATTTTGTTTTCATTCAGATAGGAAAATAGTAATAAAGTAATTCATGTTCCTCTTAAATTGCAGTTTCATTACTTCATACCAGAATTTAGTCTTTTAATAAGAAACAAGCAGATCAAATTGAAATACCTGTGGTGGGTTTTTTCCTCCTTTCAAATTGCTCTACTTTCAAATGCCTTGCTTGCTGAGTAGGCGCAGCTTGTGTTTAAGTGGCCGTTCTCAGTCTAGGGGTTAAAGGTTTCTTTGGGAGATCCGTGTTTTGAAAAGAACGGCTTCATCCTGAGTTGTGTGAATTATAGAAAGGTCACTCTCCACAGCCGGAGCCCTGAGTCCTGAAATGCTTGTTGTGTTAAAAGCTGTCAGAGGCTTTCCTAAAAACTGCTGGGATAGCAATATTAACTTGGACATAATAAAAGGAAAGGTGAGGTAGAAAAACTTTTCCCCCTTCTCTGCTCTAAGAATTTGTCTTTTAGATATTCCTTGTGTTCATCCAAACCTGTCACTCATATTATTCCACTGTGGAAGATAACTTGTCTAAATATTGTTCTCCCTCCTTCCCCCAGATTATCAACATTTCAGCAACCTTCTACAAAATGTCAGTAGAAGAAGTAAACTTTTCCAACACGCTCTGAGGAAAGCTAACTGCAGCAATTTCAGACATAACTAGCAGCTCTGTCTCCTTGTCTCCTCTACAGGAGGTTACCACTCCCCAAACAGCCGGGATCTCAGCCTCTTCGAATGCGCAGAGCTAATTAGAGTGGGGCTGGGATAAACTGCCAGAATTCGCACTGAAGTGCCCCAGGCAGATGAGTACATTCCAATTCGACAATCCTGCTGCCCTATATTTGCACAGAGATGGCAAGGAAAAGCTGCAGGGGAGGGAATTAGGAAATGTGTTAAACACTGCAGTTGTCTGCTAAGTGACCATAATTGCAGACCTGAGCTCTTCAGGTTCCTGCCTAAAACCATAGGGCCTCTCACCTGTGCACAATCTGGAAGAAGTTCAGCAGTAATATGAACATTCTGCCTTGTACTTAGGGATGTGCTGTTCGTCCAGTTTGACCTACAGTGAGGCAGAGATGAAAGCCGAGCCAACAAAACAGCTTTTTACCAATGCTAGGAAGTAAGATTTCATGAAAAGGAGGAAACCAAAATCAGTCCCTCCATAGACAATGAACCAGAGGTGCAGCAGTATTGTTTATTGAAAACAGAAGCAAACCTGTGAAATGATTGGGGAGACCAAAGAGCAGCTCAGCTTCCTTTCCCAGCTCCATTTTAATTGATTTTTTTTTTAATGCAACACATCCAATGCAAGCATCCTGTGTTAGTGTCTGTTTCTCACACTTGCTTTGGAGGTCAAAAACTTTAACACGAACCACAGGTCCTGAGAGCGAGACAAAGCTCAGCTCTGAAGAAAACCCTTCTGCTGACCAATACCAAGTGCTCTTCTCTTCTGCTGGAGTCCCCTCGTCCCCCCTGCACAGTACACTGAGGCGAGGGAGATGCTTTGACTCATTGAAACGTTCTGTTCTGTCTTACCATAATTTTTGTAATAACCAGAGGAAGCCTTCTCACAATAGCAAAGAAAACACCAGAACCTCACCAGCAAAAAGCTTTCAATTTAAAGTATTAAAAACCTTTCCATGACATGTACTTTCTTTGTATTTTTAATATATGCTTTCTCTGTTGAAGAAAGTATTTCTGTTTCTAGACAGATTCCTCCCATTTTTCTCGCTGCCCAGTCTCTTGTTATCCTCCACTGGCACCTTGCTTTTCTTTAGGAGACAACGAATCCTGTTGTTGCCTACACTGCTCATACTAATGTCACAGGACAGATTATTTACTATGAGTCAAATTCCGCTGTCCCTGATGTTTTCTATTATTAGAAAGAATTAAAACCAGGGGTTTGGTCCTGGCTGGAAGCCAAAGCTCTTGACTTTTCTCAAGTAGCACAATGTACTTCTACCAAGTCCACCTTTTCCTCTCCCAGATCTCTACGCTATACTTGGAATCAGGACACACAGCCAGCAAACCGCTCATTTTTTGAGGGAGCCCTTCTTCATTAGTGTCTAAGGGAGAACGGCTTCATTGGGAGACGAGCTTCCGCAAGCTCCACGATTTGGGCGCCGCTGCAGAGAGCGACGAGGTGCAAGGGGTGTAGTGAAGCAGCACCCGGGCAGCAGCACCCCAGGAATGCTGAGTGCAACCTCAGAGGAGGTGCTGAGCGCACCCCCGGAGAAGGTTCTGCTCGCCAGGTGCCTCCCGGCTCGGTCCCAGCCCAGCCCAGCCCAGCTCAGCCCANTTGCTGCTGAAACACAGGCCGACCTCGGCAGCCGTTCCCCAGAGCGTGTGGCAGCGCCACGGCCACCGGGCCCTGGCCTCGGGCATCTGCTCGCCGGGGATCTCGGTGCCCTCCCTGCGCCTGGTGCTCACCCAGCCCAGCCCGGCCCATCCCAGCCCATCCCAGCCCATCCCGGCCCGGCCCGGCCCCGCTCACCTCTGCCGCCAGGGGGCGCGGGCGGCGCGTCCTGCGCGGGCGGTGCAGGCCGCAGCCCGTTGTTGAAGGTGTGTCCGTCGGCCGGCTGCAGCTGCCAGTTGAGCCCCAGGAGGTGCATGGCTGCGGGACAGACACACACACACACGTCAGGACGCGGGCAGGGGCCGCAGCGCGCACAGCATCTGCGGGAGACACGCGGTGAAGCCGCTTGGCTCCGGGGAATGTGAATTTGCCGAAGGCGAGGCAAAGCCCGGCTGGCTGCACCCCTGCCCGGTTTGCCTTTGCTCTGCAGATGTGCTCAGATGTGCTCAGGTGTGTGCAGATGTGCACAGTTACTGCCGCCCGGTACGCTCAGAGCCCCCCGTCTCCACGCGGAGGGCAGCGGGCAGCTCGGAGCCGGGCACCGCGCACCCACCTGCGCCACTCACACCTTCCCGGGGCCGTGTCCCGGCAGACACCAGCGCTGCCGCCAACACCGGCTCCGAGTCCCGCCCGGACGGGACTGTGCGTACCCTGATCGCAGCATCAGCTCGAGCCCCGTCTCTGCTAATGCCACTGTAATGCCATCATTTTGTGTTTATTACAACGTATTTAAATCAACAGATTTCACAGCCTCTCTCTTCCTATTGCAGATTGAACCTTCCCGACAGCCCCAGGCCCTTGCCAATCCTTTGACCTTGCAATTTTCTTAATCCCATGCAGGGAACCAACCAGCTGGGCCGCCCAGCAGAGCCCTGGCGGCCCCGGCCAGGGATGGGGGCTCCCCTGCCAGCAGAGCTTCTGTGGGGCGCAGCTGCACCCCACAGCCGAGACACGGAGTGGGAGAGAGGCCACAGCACCACGTTGCCCAGCGCCTGAGCGACAGGCACTTCGGTGGGTGCTGACTGCATAAACCCTGTGCATAATGCATGAGGCTTGACAGGTCTGAATCACTCAGCTGGTGGATTTATGTGCTCCTTCACCTTGGATAAACAGGAGCTACCTGAACACATCTCCATCCTTTCATCACACTACCCCGGTGGCATCCTCCCAACACGCTGCAGTGGTGAGGGATGGGAAAGCCTACATAGCTGGTTTTGTTCACTTTTTTCACATCCACCATCAGCACTCTTCCTGTTTACGTTGCATGTGTGTAAATCTACATGCCACGGAGAACAGCATTTGTAGTTACACACTAAAACAGTGTGCGAGGGGATTCACTGTCACTTTAGGGACAGAAAATACGTATGGTTATGGGCACCTCCACAAGCGCTCGCTTCTGCAGCGTCAGATCCACGTAAGATTAGCAGATACTTTGCATCCAATAACAAGCACTTGTAGAAGGGCTGCTGTGGTCACAAACAGGCCAGCAGTGGCCACACAACTAAACATTCAGAGATTAAACGTTAGAAACAGGTAAAACAAAAGGCTTTTCACAGGAACTGCCATTTACAGTGCTCAGGACATCACTCGGATAATCTCTGAATATGAGGAAACCATTTACATGACCGATTAATACACATACTCTTAAACCCCAAGAAAACAAAACAAAGCACCCCCCACCCCCAGAATCCATTTATCCCAGCTCTGGAAATCTCAGCACACGATCTATGCAAAGTTTAACCTCTGTATTTTTGACAAAGGCAGCTGAGAACCGAGACAGCCCTCGTAACACCACCTTCCCCTGGATGTAACTATGGACCAAGCAGATGTCTAAGAATAGCAACTAAAATCAGGAGACATTTTGTGTGAAGTGGGCAGCTGCCAGATTTTGCATTCATGCTGAATTTGCAAAATTTTTTTCCACTAGGAAAAAAAAAATCTAAAATACATTGAAGCATCTGGTAGTTAAAAATATACTAAGTATGAACCTGAAAAGGATGTTTTGCTGAGAAACTACTCAAAAATTATTTCTAGGCCAGGTTTAAGAACTTCTGGGAAACACACACAAATTTTCTGTGGCATCACAGAATGGAATCACAGAATCATTAAGGTTGGAAAGGAGCTCTAAGATCATCAAGTCCAACCTTCTACCCAACACCTCCATGGCCACCAGACCATGCTCTGAAGGACCACATCTACTTGTTTTTTGAACCCCTCCAGGGATGGTGACTCCACCACCTCCCTGGGCAGCCCATTTCAATGCTGAACTACTCTTTCAATACAGAAATGTTTCCTAGTATCTAATCTGAACTTCCTCTGGCACAATTTGTGGCCATGTCCTCTTGTCCTGTTGGTAGTTACTAGAGAGAAGAGGCCAACACCAGCCTCCTTGCAACCTCCTTTCGGGTAGTTGTAGAGACCAGTAAGGTCACCTCTCAGCCTCCTCTTCTTCAGGCTGGAAAGACCCAACTCCCTCAGCCTCTCCTCATAAGATGTTTTCCAATCCTTCAACCAGCTTCACTGCCCTTCTCTGTACCCACTCCAACACCTCGCTGTCTTTCTTATACCATGGTCCCCCAAACTGGACACAGTATTCGAGGTGCGGTCTCACCAGTGCCAAGTGTAGAGGCACTGTTTTGCCAAAACAAACATTTTAAAGGGTTCTTCGGTCTAATCTCAATCAACTGATTTTCTTTCAGTATGGCAAAAGTAGCCTAAAAGTTATTCATAGACCTCAAAGAACAAACAAGTTGTAGCTAATACAGATCCTTCTCATTGAGCAAGAGCCATCACCTGTGCCATAGACGGGAGAGGGCTGGGGGATAGTAGGCAGCAGAGCAGCACGTGGGGTGTTTGTGCTACCTGCAATTCCCATGTGATGCCCACAGACCAGGGCTCCAAAGACAAAGTTCAGCTGGAGCACGCCAATAAGCAAAGAGTGGATAAAGATTACATGAATTTCAGAGCCCCCAAATGAAAACAAGTCATAGAGGAGAACTAGACTTTTGTGTGTTATACTCTCAATGTGCCTATTCAAAGTTGAAATTCTTTTTTTATTGCAAGCGTAACCATAAATGTAGGTCATACGCAGAGATGAAAGTCTGCTACCTCAAGTGTGAGCCATTCCTTACAACAAAGAGATGCGGAAATCATCACTAATAGTCTGTCCAAGAGAATTATAGTTGCTAACTTATAATTACCAGGTAAATTCAGACAAGGAATTATAAAAGATCTTATTAACATGGTATTAAGAAAAACTTTGATCCATCTGCTTCGAAGTACGCCACGATTTCATTAACAACTCCACTGCTCTGTGTTTTAATCATAGATGCATATTCGATAGGAGCAGTTAGAGCTCCTTCCTAACAGGGCAGGGATTTGCACGTCTGCTATAGCCACTTACAGAGACAGAGAAGAGATGACAACCTCCTGCACAGCTCACGTATCTGTTACGTGATCTACAAACTTCCACTAAGACAGCTGAAGTCACAAACATGAGGAATGTTCACCTTCTACCAAGAATACATCGAGAAAAGTATGTCACAGCAGCCTGAGGGGGAAAGCTCCATGTTTGCATTGCTTATAGCAACCCTGACTGGCAGCCAGCAGGGAGAACAAGGAGCCACCCATTCTCTCCTGCTTCAGAACGCTATGAGATGGCAAATTTATATGATTAACCTTTTGTTCTGTTAATCAAACAAAAATGCCTCCAGCAAAGGAATAAGTAGAAGCCCATTTAATTAGAAATCCAGGGCTCCACTCAGAAGTTGAATGCATGTGTGTCAGGAGAGAAATTAGGGCTAGTGATTTTCTGCCTGTTTCCTAATTTTTTTATTCTGTTTTTGTTTGCTTTGTTTTGTTTTTTGAAACTACAACTAAATAATCTGTGATGCTGTGATGCCTTCTTCCCCAACGACACACTTTCATCAGATGTTACAGTTCTGGCCACACTTTCTCCAAAGGAAATTTCTGTATCACCAGACAGCTGATCTGGGATACTCAACTAGATCCAAAGCTGATCATCAAGGTGAGTGCTGACTTTCCAAAACAGCCCACTTGAACACATTTCCAGAGCTCCGCCTTTGGTTTATAAAAGTGTCATTTTATCTGCTACCCATGTGATGAGTTCAAAACTTACACGTTACAGGCACTTACGTACGTTTTGTAGGTATTATTTGGGTTGGTTTGCCTTTTTTCACTCAAAATTTAAGCATATTTTCTAAGTTCTTGTCTCTGATAGTTGATTTTCAAACATTTATCTGGTTCATTTAACACTAACGTCTAGTAATTCAGGATAGTGAATTGCGTATTTATAGTCTCTAAAAAATGAGACTATAGAAGCAATAAAGTT
Source organism: Todus mexicanus (assembly GCA_013389965.1). Lineage (NCBI taxonomy): Eukaryota > Metazoa > Chordata > Aves > Coraciiformes > Todidae > Todus > Todus mexicanus. The sequence goes on along the minus strand of WEIS01001841.1, from coordinate 28,976 downwards.
TGGAGGGATTTTAGGTAAAATAATAATCAACCTCTCACTTCCACCCCAGCAACACACACATCCCCACAGAGTGATGGCACCTGGAAGCTCAAGCTGCATGCCCATCAAGAACAAAAGCAGAGAACTAGTTCATCACTCCAGGTGGTAGAGCTGTCAAGGATCCATCTAAGACTTACATAAGATAGAGGTTGTTAGAGTGAATCACGTATTATTTTAAGAAATCCCCAAAGGTATAACAAATCCACAGAAAAACGACAAAACTTAGATGCAAAACTTTCCTGAATGTTCTCTAAGTCTCGGTAGTGTCCTCCCATTCCTCCTTTCCAGCCTTCTCTTGCTCTGGCCATAAACCCAGTGCTGACTGTGGTCAAGGTTTAGCTGGACAGACCATGGTTTCCAAGCTCATGAAGCTCTGTCTTCCCTTTGTGCTTTCCTGTCACTCTTGACCATATGAATTTTTAACAGGAGAGATATCTGGTGTCTTCATGTGTTTGAGCTCTCCCTGTAGCACAGCTCAGTGTTTGCAACAGGCAGGACAGAAGGGGGGTTTGACCTTAACCCTGTGCTCTGCAGCATTCCTGCTGAAAGGGAGCAGTATGCAGATGAATGATCCACCCTTTTCCCCATTGCTACTGCATCTTCCCAGCTGAGGTCTGAAAGATAGGCACGGCTTGCTTCTTAGAAAATTTGGTATTCCCTAAGCAACTCAGAAAGATGGGCAGATTACAGCAATGAACAGAATTCATATATTAATTTTCCAAGTTGTCATGCTTACTAAACCCTAAATTATTGTCATCCAATGTGGACCCATCAAACTATGATCTCACTTTGTCAAGATCTATCTAGTCATGTTGTATTTAACTACAGCAGGCCAGCCTCTTCTCATGTGAGAAAGAAATTGGTCCATTGTATCATGAACAACATTAGCACATAAACACTAAAAGCACGCTTGCTCTATGTAGGCTGCTATATAGGGGAGTTTGCAACTACTTAGGGGAGTGGAAACTCTAGAAGTTTCCCTTCCACCCCCTGATGAGGTGAACAATGACGTAGCTCTTGTTATTCCAGGATACTTAATCTTGAGCAACATCAGTGTGATTTCCAAATTAGGCCTAATGAATCACAGACGTGATGGAACAAAAGGTACCTAACAAATCTTGGCAGCAGGTAATTTCATAGCATATATAGTCAAAGAACTATCTGCACATCTATTTTTTACTTCATATGGTCTGTATATTGTATTAATGCACCACAATATTTGCATGAAACAAGAGGTTTACGCTTCTGGGTGCATACAGATGGGTAACCCAGATAACTCGAAAAGAATAGATGTATCCCAGAATTTTTATTTTTTTTTTTAAATTAAATAATGCTGTGTGCCTATTTTGTATTAAATGTTATTCATCTGAGACTCGTGGTTCTTTACTAGTTACTATTTCTTGATCACCCAGGAATAGCAGAAATTGATCTTACTGACTCAAGTATTATTCATAAAATAATAGTTACTTAAAAGACTAGAAGCACAGTAGTTTAATGCTTTGCTACTGCTCCCCTGGAGAAACAGGTTCAAGTTCAACCCAAGTCGCAAGTGAAACAAGTGTGTTAGGCCTGTTCCCTGGCGGTTACCTGCCCCCGTTACGAAATGAATGCACAATTCATCACAACTGACAAGCTCTCCTCAAGAGATGCCCAAGACAGGAATAGCAGGGGTCTGAAAGTCAGAAAAGAGCAATGGAGGAACAGCACAGGAAAAACTTGCATGGTGCCTGGAAACGCTACCTTTGATTCCAGCGAGCGCTTTCAGCTCTCTACCTGAGCAGCACGCATTATTGGGCAGCTATTACACGAAAGGTAAGGAGCCTTCCTTAGCTCCTCTCGAATCTGAAGAGGCTACAAGACAGTTCACCAACACGCACAAGCAGAGGTTGCTGTACCACATCTCAGCTGAGATCCATGTTTTGCCAACACGTCTTATGAGGAACAGAAGCTGCACCCCGATGCCGGCCAGGCCCTTGCGCTCGCTGCGCAGGAGCCCCGGAAAGCTCGGTGCCTCCGTTCCATGGAGCGTGCGCCTCCCGCTCCCCAGGGAGATACAGGAGCTGCTGTGCCTTTTCGAAAACACAATGGAAAGGAAAGTTGACTTCACTCAGTCTTAAACGCAACAAAGCACTCCTTAGGCGTAATTTCACTCTCAGCATGTGAACTCTTCTAGACAATAAACTGTTTAGAGCAGGGCTTTTGCTTTAAAGCATCCAGCCTGAGCGTTTTACAGAAATACGATAAAGGATCTATGAATGACTGTATTGTTATAATCAGCAGCAAAACTTCTGCTGGGAATTATTAATTGCTTTCTTTTCAATAAATGTTACTAAAGCTGAAAAAGGAGAGGGAAGGAGGGACTGTAAGATAGCTCATTGTCACTGTCTTCTTATGGAAGAAATAGGGAGACATAAAAAAAAGCATTTTTTGTTTAAATTGGTCACCCCCCTCTTCAAGCTAACTGATTTCTTTCCCTGTGCATGTCAATAAACTGAACCAAATGAATTTTCAAAGCACAGCATGAAAGATAGACCCGCAAATCCCATTAGTAGTAATGTGATTTGTGTGCTTATCTGCCATGCAATGCTTTGAAAGTTCATTCCTCTATGTCCAACTTCAGTCCCTCTACTTCCAAAAATAGTTGCAAAGCTTACACACAACACTTGCAGTTACTTCAGGGGTGGGAAAAACTGGAGGGTGTGAAGACCTGGCTCCCAATTCCAAGGACAACAACAGGCAAGCAGGACAAGAGCTGTACCTTTACTGGTTGTTAGTTGCCCTGTCACCATTCTGATCAGGACTAAGAAGGAATCCCTGGTTTAAACTTGTCTCATTTCAGTCCTCTACACTGTGAAGTTTTGATTTTGTGCCACTTTGAGCAATCCTTTTCTCACAAGAATGGTAACTGCATTGCATGCTGCCTTCAGAATCTGGACTCTCATGACAAAGACCTTAGAAGAGAAGCAGAATACAGGGCACTATTCATTTATTCTCATGACAGGCTGCAGATTGTACAGAGCGCAGAAAACTGGCACATGATTCATCAGTTCCTGAGACCGTATAAAATGAACTCACGTCTTATGTCAATTTTAAGAGTCAAGGCTGTAATTTTTTGGGTCTTGCATCTGAAGCAGACAGCTGTAACTAATAAGAAAAGTGCTTATATTTTCGTTTACCTAAACCAGCATCTTTCAGCCTGGACATGATACAATATTCACTTCACCAGCTTTGCCAAAACACTGCTGCTTTTGAAATAGGCTTACAATAGCAGAAGGGGATGCTCTTGACTGAAACACAATGGAAAACCTCGCTCTTTTTTTTTTTTTTTTGGCGCAATTGTGAGCATTTAATGTTAATACAAAGCAAATTGAATCCAATTTTAATTTCACACCTAGAAGACACCATTGTTACAAACAAAGTACACAGCTGGTCTTTATTCTGTCTCCAAAAGGAGGAAGAACCTAGCTGAGACTCCAAACTGGCGTTTCAAGGAATAGACACACAAACACACCCTCTCAAATCACTGATGCCTGAATTTACAAGAATTAGAATAACTGCTTCACTTTTAATAATGATTGTAACCCTGAGGGATATCATGTCAAACATTTATTTGACTACATTCATCTTTCGAAACTGCAGCTGCCCTAATCTCTACAAACATGTCCAACAAGGTTTTCATAATCTAACTGTTCTGAAGTATTCAGACCTTCACTCAACCTCTGATTGTCAGACATACTGACAAGAAAGTAGTTTTTACCTTGATTACTCCCTTGCATACACTAAATGAAGTGGAATTGCATAGTTATGCATGGCCAAGTTTCCAGCCACAGTGCAAAAAAGTATAATTTTTAATCACAGACTATATTCTTCCTTTAATAGAAATTATGTAAGATAGTTTTGTTTAATCATCTGACTGAAAAACTTTCAATGAATGAGAAAATTTAAAGTTTTACTCTCTACCTAAAATAATTGTTGGAGTTAAAAGTTCATTACAAAGAGGAAATAAATCCAAATGTGCAAAGTAAATATTTATTCTCCCAAAGCTTCTCATTCATTTCCAACACAACGCTGTAATCTCTTTATACACAATACACTTCAAAGGATAGATATATAAACATAGCCTAAATCGTACCTTGACAGTGAGATAAAGGTACAGATTATATTTAGCATCTAGGCAGATTTAGACCTTCTATATGCCTCTCAAAGCTGACATCATTAATGTATTGTGAATTAGGTGTCCTACTGATCCAGAATAGAAACATTATGAAGAGCAAAATACAGATTCTATTTGATAAGTATCTTATGCAAGCAGTCAGTTACAGCCTTGTAACTCATATTCCTTTCAGTTTCGTTAAGGTAACTTTTCCAAAAATAATCCATTATCAAAATGGACTTTAGTTATGTTTTCGAGAATTTTTTTCTATTGCTCTTACATGGTTTCTAGTAAGCGTTTCACATAATGGGATATATTCTGGTTTTAATCCTATATCTGTCTTATTCTTGGCAGATTTCCAAATCTGAAGTTTGTTTCTTTTGCCTTCACAGGAAATCTTCCCACCTAGAATTTTAGAGCAGGTAAGGGAGTGCAAGCTGCAAGCGAGGACACGATTCCAGTGTGATCGCATCAATACGGAAGTGCATCAGAACACAGAGCAATCAATGAAGGGCTTATGTGGTGCCAGGATTTTAGTTTCGCAGGATTGCTTTATTTTGAAGTGGCAAAGTTGCAGATTTTCAGACTGCAGCAATATACATTTTACAAGGCGTTTCTGTGTGTATGTGTGTGGCGTGTGCTCATACATGAGTATCAGCTGCATCACCACAACATCCTGTTATACAGTTTCATCAGCCAATACAGGAATGAAGAAAAGCTTGTATATGCATTTTAAGTTCCAAGAAACATGACGATAGCGCACCACTTGACATAACTGCATTTCAAGTGCTGTGCATCATGCATAAGACAACTATGTTTAATTTGGATACCTACATCCCGATTCGCCATAATATACTCTTGATTAAATATTAATATATATATTACTTTGCTTTATCTCTAATGTCTTAAATTGGCTTTTATAATGCGGGTTTTTAACACTGGCTCAATATGATCTTCTTCGTCATACAGAAAAATTCACAGCAGATACAGATCACTGCTAGAGATGGAGCTTCTGTTCCCAACAAGAATATGAAGCCAGTTTATTGCATGGATTGCATTTACTGTACAGCCAGTTTATTGTACTTATCTGATACCTGACCACTTAATGAAGCTTTCCATCTTGCATACAAACTGGTGCAGAAGGCAGTTCCACTGTCTTGAGGTCAGCCATGCAGCAGGCTCATCATCAGTCAGTTTAGAGCTGTTTAAAATCAAGGCTTATTGTAATCAAGGTTCAGATTGTCACTGACTTCAGTGGAGAGAGCTTCACTTCAGAACTTATCTACTTATTTTAAGTATTTGAGTCTGGGAATATCATAACAATGCCTGAAAAAAAATAGTTTTCTACAGGCAACAGCAAGGCAACCCATGAAAATCTTTATCCTCCAAAGTCAACCATTTAAATTGCAGGTTGACTTGGAGAGGAGTGATAATGCATTAGCATATGCATCATTGTATATAATTAGTTAATGAACCAGAGAATAAAAAATAAGCTAGATTACGTACCCTCAAAAACTTCTGGATTCAATTATACTTTGTAAAGTATAACTGAGTTATGTTAAATGATTAATAGCATAGATTTTAACATATGTAACAATATTACTTAATAACACCAATAAAATAAGTGGGAATTATCCTTCAAAGAGAAGGCAGCTTACACTACAAGGGCAAAAAGAAATACAAGGTAGTGAGAACTACACATTGGTACTTCATAGCTAAGGATAAATTTCTGCTTCTTCATGTCTGTAACACCCAGTTGGTCAGCAACCAAACCAGGAAAACAGGATTATGTGTCTTTTTTTTCCTCTGACGGATGAAACAGCTAATAGTATATTTAAAAACCCCAAACAAACACTAAGCTATATTGAAAATCCATCCAGCATTTCAGTCCTTCTCTTCGCTATGAAATTTATTTTCCTTTTTTTCTTTCTTTTTTTTTCCTCTCCTTTCAAGAGTTTGCTTCATCCTGGAAACAAGTATCAAAGCTGCTCCTCCATAACTTAAAAGACAAAATGACTCAAAACTCCTCAGTGTCACTGTATCTGACAAGTTTCTACAACATATTTACCGTCTTCTTTCACAACATTACTAACATTGAAGTATCAAGTAAGCGCTGCAGCTGAGATTATTTCCCATCCACTTCAATTTGGAAAAGATGCATTTGATGTTCTAGTCTAACAGAGAAAATCTGCTTCTGTCTCCTGGAAGTATCCGTGCATAGTGAGAAGTAAAGTACACAGCACCTTCATTTTGCTGGGATATGAACAGAAATAAAAATGAAGATACTAACAAAGCTGTTCATAAATCTTTACAGAGCTCACCTTCTAGGACAGGTTTAGAAGAAAAAAAAACCCAACAAAAAATACCTGTGATAACACCTACAGAGTTATTTCACCATTTTTTACATTTAAACAGGATTTTGACAATTTAATGACTGCATTCTTTCAAAAGTAACAATGGGATTATATGACCGTCATGTAAATGTAACTCAGGATTGCTCTCAGTTCAGAAAATCATTTCAGCAATCTGTTCACATCTATGTTTCTCAGAGTTTACATGAACCACAGCTCTCACTTCATTCTTGAAAAATATTTTCACATTTGCATTCAAGTCCTCAGAGGTAAATTTTCCGTTGAGATGCCGGATTAACAAATTTCCATCCCTAGACGATACGATGGCATTTGATGCCAAAGCAGTTCTCTTCTCCAGAGGACCACAGGCCTGTGGGACGGCAGCGTCTCTGGAGCATCGCATTGTTAGCGCTCGGGTTGCAGAAGGCACCGTGAAAAAACTGCTTTCACACTGTGCTTTCTAAAATGTGCTATTACCCAGAGCAGTAAGTAATGAAGCCGAAACGATCAGCTACTGTTCTGAACAATGGAACCGGCTGCACAGCACCACTGAGATCTGGGGAAGGAACGCATTGTATTCTGCCGTACATTTCTGAGTCAGGCCTGTGAAGTTCTTTGAACCTTTACTAAACCAATTTTGTATTTGAAATATTTTCAGAACTTATCTTCTCCATTCTAGCAAGCTAGACACAACACACGCCCTGGCTCCTGCCAGGGAACAATGGGAGGGACTGAGCGTGCAGTGGCTGAGCACTCTCATTGAAAAAACCAGGGGATGCTGCAGTAATTGTCCTGAGAGGCTAGAAAGGAAACAAGACTCTATGCTGACAGCTTAGCTCAGCGTGAACTCTCATTTTTCACACGGAGCTAATTAAAAACTGAAATTAGTTAAATATGGAAATGACACTTGCAAGCACTTTAGCTGAATTCTGGCAAAATCCCTCCAGAGTGCTGCGACACTACCTGCTGCTTCAAAACTCCCCAATTGAATTTCACAGTTAAAAGGCTGAGCAAAGGGAAAGTTATTACAGAGATTCCCAATTCAAAATGTGCCTGTAAAATTCTAAATTAAATTTCATGGTAGCCCTTTCAGTAACTGGGGCCATACTGTGCAGTCCAACGATATGGTGCTCAAACAACGTCCCCGCATGTACTCTCTGATTATTTCACCTTTAGGCACTGCACTGGTTGTGCCAGAACTGTGAAGCTCACGAGGATACTGGCAGGACAGCGCTACAGAGATAAGCCATGTACTGCTACTGAAGTAGTTATTGCAAAGCACGGTTGCAGGGCACATAAAGGAATTACTGCCGCGGTTTAATAGCAGAAATCTCAGAAAATCAGAACCCAACAACCAAAATATTTTATGCCTCATGATTTTAATTTATATCTTTCAGTGCTGAATACTTATGCAGAGAAGGGTCTATACTGCAATCAGTTACATGGCACATAGATCTCTCTATATCTGTATCTCACTGCTTTGCAGGCTAGGTAATAATAAAAAGCACTTCTGCATATTTAAATGGGCATAAAGAACCAAGGGACTGGATATGCATAAAAGGTATGATGACTGACATTAGCTTTTTGACTAAAGCACCATGTGAATTCCATTTTTGGTGCACGTGACTTGCCTAGTATGCATAAAAGCGAGAGTATTCGCCCAAGGGCAAATACGATTTCTGAATGCAATTTAACGAAACCCGCCCACAGAGCAGATCATTTTGGATCCACACCAAGGCGTTCAGGATAGCCAATCACTTTCAAAACAACTGGAGCGTTTTGATTTTATTGTTTCTCCTACATTCCATCCCTTTACCCTCGAGGCAATCCCCTCCCCCTGGCCTGCCGCCACTATTGCACCAACAAATTTCTGTCTAGGAAAGCCAGCAAAAGATGTCATATAGCATGAAAGCCACTGTTACTCCCCAGTCTGCTGGCAGGGGGTATTGCTGCACCCAGCCTGCCAAAACCTCTTCCCTGGCAGCTCTCTGTATAATCTGTACATCACACCCAGGCTTTGCTAGTCCAGGGCCTTGAAACATCTCAGCTTACCCAGCTGGAGGGAATATGCTGCAGCTGCACCATCAGACCCTCTTATTTTATTGAATTTTGAATATGCGGTTTCAAAGCAATTCAAATGAATTTGCCCAAGGCCTCAGATCAGTAAAACTACTGATACCATCTGCAGCAGGCTTCCTAAATTTGAAGCATTTAAAAACAGGTGACAGGATAGGAGCTTTCACAGTAAGGACTGACACTCATGAAAAGCTTGCTAAACAAACTTGGTTATGCCCCGTTTTGGCAAGGAGGGAACTGTCTGGCTTTCAGCCTGATTCCCACAATAGCACTGGTAATAATGGGAAGTTCCATTTTAAATTATTTTGAAAATCGTGTATACTTTTCCAGGTTAAGAACAAAGCATTTCTTTGATCACTGAGCTTCATCTATTTTAAAGCACCTATATGAGTGGAGATAAAGAGCAGACTATGAACATGTACTTGTCACAAGAGGGTTTATTAAGAAATCCAGAAACCACCACCTGGCAGGTTGAGGCATCTTTCAAGCGTATGAAACTCCAACAAGGTCATTAAAACATGGGTCACGCTAAAGGAGGAAATCCAAAGGCATGATTGTAACACCCTTCCCTTCAAGGAGTATTTTTAATAATGCCAATTGCTTAATCATATTCAATACCCTTAAACATTCCAGATGATGTCGGAATACATGTATACACAGCATTGCTTATGTCCTGCAGGGTCATGAGGACTAACAGCAAGACTACAGTAAACATACTAGATTTTGACCAAGGTCCCTTTTTTACAACTCTGCTTTTACAGAACAGCAGAACTGTAAATATTCAGAAAGGACAGAATAATTACTTAAACCCCCCCAAAGATACCTTGATGTCCAGGGACATATGTAATTACACCAAGCCGAGGCTCCTATGGATTCTGCACTGCCAACATAACTCAGATCTGCCAGCCAGGAAACCACTAATGTTTCCGCATTCCTAATGTCACCCCATTCTTTCTCCAGCAAGCAGAGATAAAAGATGAAATCCCCTATCTAGCAGTTGTTCACGCCCATGGTCCATTTAGAACATGCCTGATTGACAGGTACAAGCTTAAAAACCACTGGGCCATATATCTGGCTGGCTGTCACACCAGGAACCAGAGCCTCAGCCAGTTAGAGTGGAGTGTGTCAGCCAAAGGCTACTGCAAGAAGAGCATTGGGGTGGTTGTGGTCCCAGCCTGGGGCCTGCACTTGCGTCACACCAAACAGGGAGTCAGCCAGGGAATCAATATTCTTAAAGAGAGAAATTATTTTTATCTTCTTCTCCCTCTTCTGTTGTCCTACCTGAGTATACTCACATGAAGCTCAGCGAGGGAGCTAGAGGCAGAGAAGGGGAATCTTGGGAAGGGGACTGTCAGATACAGTCAGGCAGCTTCCTTTGAATAGCAATCACAAGCCAATGACTTACGCCTTTTAAAAGATCCCTAAAGAATAAACCATAACGAACTTGCTACAAAGAACAACATATATTCCAATCAACTTGTGATTGTACCTCAAATCTGCAATGAACATTCGCTCTCCAAAGTGCTTTATGCCTTACTCGGCTCCTGACGCAAATCTGGGTGAGCACCACCGGGATCAAGCCAAAGACATGCTTACAAGGGGGACATCCGTGCAGACAACTGCTTTTGTCACTGTCACTTCTGGGAAACTATTTACTCAAGAAGGAAGTGAATAGTGGCTTAAAGGTGAGAAATTAAGACTGAAGATTTTCATCTCCAGGCACTTCAAGGTATGTAATCATTCCCTTGTTCTTTTCCCTCCTCTCGCACTCTGAAACATCCGTTCAAGTTTAAAAACTTGAATCAAGGAAAAAAACTGAGCCTGCAGCCTCCTTTTGGAGTAAAGGGGGCTGACAGACAGAAATACATTATTTATTCTTTCCATAACTGATACAGCCCAGCGGTGTGAGCCAGGGAATTACATCCACCAAGCACACATGCTAGAGCCGTCTTCGCCCTTGGAGGAACTGCCTCAGTGCTCGGAAGATGCAGCGTGTTCAACCCAGCAATGTCATCCTCGTGACATAAACCAGCCTCAATATGCAGAAAGCAATGGAGCGAAGATTATTCCCACAGCTGGGGCCAATAAAGGGCTACTGGTTCCAGGAGACTGGCGAGTGAGGTACCCCCAGAGAGTTTACAAGCTGGTTCTTCGAGCCATAGGCGAGAACAAGACTTCTAAGTTCGCACAACCTCACTCTGAACTGCCATCTCATACCAATTTTCTCCGTAAACAGAGCCTAAAATCATCCTGTAAGAGACAGAAAGAGTCACTTTCTGACTTTGCCAAATCCAGGGTCCTCAGTGGGAGCTGCATAGGCCATAAAGTGAGTCTGACATTCCGGATAGTCTAAGTCATTAAATGAACTCTCTGAATTGTAAAGCTTTAGTTAAGATCATTTGCAAATGAAACCTTGAGTTCAATTATGTTTTACCAGTGGATGACACAATTACAAGAAAAAAACCACCCTGTTTTTATAGCTCAACAGTCTTTTCCCTTTGGTTATCAATTTTTAAATACAGGGCAAGAAAAAAAGTGTGCTTTTGAGAAAATTCTGAACACATAAATGTTTCAGATCAGTTCTACTGCACAGAACAAGAAAATGTTTCTTTTAATAGTGTCATTTGATGTAATTTACCTTACGATTTTTTTTAAGGTATAGCAAACGCCAAACAGAAAATGGCACATATCTCAAGATACAGAGCCAAATACATCCCCGAATCCTTTTCATGCCCCATTGGTGCAAGCCAATTATTTTCAATGTAGCTATATGAGTGTGAAGAAGGAATAATGCAATCATGAATCAAGTCCTTATGATTTTTCATAATAATTCCACTTCGGCAAAGCCTCAGATATAACCTAGTGAGCCACAGATCACAGCAATATTTTACAAAATTTAATCAACAAAACGTCCTAAATAAGCTTACCTTTCCACCTGTATCTTAGCAACTTAGCAACCCTTAAAATACCAGAACACTGGGAACAAGCCTCCGAAATCTTACCCACAAATGCAGAATTTACTTTTGAGAATAGCTGCACAAGCATTGATGGCCATAGTGGTGAGAATGAACTTTTTGCAGAATGGGGCCATAACACAGATATTTTACCTGTACCTGCACCCAGACCTTAACTATTTCTTAATTAGTGGTACCATTTTCTAGGCCATTCACTAGATCTGTCATGTAAATTCAAGGACAAGGATATTAAAGTTTCATTATAGGAGACATCAAAATAAAAGTATCCCTAAATAGCTTAAGTGTTCCATGGCTGCTTGTCGCATGTTTTATGGTTTCCACTGACTTCAGTAACAGCTCCCAAAGCAAGCTGGAGGAAAGAACATGCCCAATGGCACTGCATCTTGGGCTCAGACATCCATCACGGCATCGGATTTATGCCCTGGGACCAACGAAGTACCACATACATGCTACACCTTAATACCAACCCATTGCTAGAGCACCAAGAAGAGCTGAAGTTCAACAGCTGCACGTGGAATAGGGAAGTGCATCTTAATTCCTCGTGGAAAAATGCAATGGGACTGTATGAAAACTGCAGGGGCTGGTCCACACCAGCTTTAGTCCTATCATTAGAGAGAAGGCAATAGATCCTGAGTGTCTGCAAGGAAAATTGGTTTACAGTGAGGCAGCCTGAAGTTTTTCCCTTGTAAGAGACAAGGAACAACTGAACTGCGTAGGGTGGGTACAACCCTGGTTGGTTTTAGGACCTGAGGGAGAATGCAGAGTCAGGACAATATGTTTGATAATTAGGCCAAACTAAGAAATCTGGGGATAAAACACGCAGTCTTAATTCAAGATGGTTCCCTCAGTACCTCCTCATCAGCTTTTGCATGATTTAGAGTTTAAAGCTTTCAAGCCTGAGCTTTGTGAAAATCAAAGCAGTTCAGGCAAGCTGGGTCTTCACTTGGCTACAATAATGGCCAGATTCTCTCTGCTTCAGCTTCTGTAGCTCCTTCTCTCTTGTGGGCAAAGTACAGGTTTTGTGAGCTGGGAAAAGAATTTTTCTTTCTCTCTTAGTGCCAGGTTGACAGTGTAGATGTTCCCAGTCCCCCTAGTTCCTCGCACAGCTCACGGCCTCTCGCCAGCGCTGGGGGGCTGGATGCAGCCAGTCCGGGCATGTCCCCACACGGCTGCTCAGACCCCACCGAGCCTCCCTCTGCCACCAGCACGCGGCTGCACGGGCTCTGCGCTGCTCTGGCCGTGTCAGGGGGCACAGGGCCCCCAAGAGAAATATGGGGACAAACACGGCCCCTGCCACTTCAGAAACACTGAAGTATGAGAGATGCGGGGAGGTGTGCAAGGGATTTAGTCTGTGTACATATTGATGCAGTAGACACGTAAGAAATGAGCCTAGCCACATCCTGTTAGGTATCCTCATGTTAGATTTGTCAAATACAGTCAAATGCATTAACTAAAAACCTGAGCAGTTCTCTAGTGGCCACAGCAATGTTACTCTGGCAGCACTGGCATTCTGGAGACTGAGTTGGCAAAAAGTTCGAAGATAAAGCAAGAAGATAAAGTGGAGTCTTCTTCTCTGGGAACTTTCAAAACCCGGCGTGACCCTGGGCCCCCTGCTCTGGGCGGCCCTGCTTTAGCAGGAGGGCTGGACTGGATGACTCCCAGACGTCCCTTCCAACCCCTACCATGCTGGAATTCTGTGAAACTATAATACTGCTGGGTTTCCTCCTTTTTTTCTGGAAGACGAATATGAATTTAAGATTACTAAGAAGCACTGCAAAGGACAAGTAGCTGTTACAGGGGACACAAAACTGACTTGCTGTGCATGTCTGCCTGGGAGCTGCGGGAGGGTGGCCGGGTGAGGGGTGCGGGGTCCTGCACCCATTCCTGTGACACGGAAACAGGCTCCTCTCGGTTTCTTTTTCAACACCTTCCAGCTGCCAGCTGTGGCACGCTGCTTACCTTAGTTTACCTCAAAATTTCCTTGTGGTTAGCTGCACTATGCGCTCGTGCGGGCTGATGATTTAGTGGTTGCCTGCTGATACCAGAGAGAGAAGCATTTTCCCTTCAGTGTTTGCTTTGTAAATCACTCACTAAATTATGTGCGACTTCATTCATATTTTTTGGGGCTTCTGTCTGACGTAGGCCACCTGCTGCGGTGATAACTGACAAAATATGGAACCAGGGGAGAGGATGAGGGAAAGACAGAAATAAGGAGGGCTCTGACTATCTTTGCACTCAAAAGCAGCAAACATTTTTTTTCACCTACTGGCAGAAATGCCCAGGCAGTGGCACAGCAACGCTGTAGGTTGAAGCTATTGCATTTTTTCGTAGCACAATACACTGCTGGGATCATCACTGCTGCACCAGTATACGAGCATGTAAAGAGTAATCTTCAAAGGAGTAAAATAAGATATATCCAGCTGTGTTTCAATTCATATACATCAACAAGAAAACTTGTATTTTGCTATACTAATTCTGTAGAGAAATCAAAGAATAAAAAGCTATCAAAAAACCTGAACAAAATTCTGCAGTGAAACTTTAAAGATCAAGAAAAATAAATCTAGTTTCATTAATCTGCATCAGCCAAACACAAGCAATGTAAAGCAGCTTTGCAACAGCTCTCCTAATTCATCTGTATCTGGCTATCTCGATGAAATCACAATCTTGCTGTCAAGATCAAAATATTCACTGTCTTCTCCACAAAACAACTATTAACATTTTCAAAAGCAATTTGTGAATGTTGGTAAACAGAGCTGTCGATACTACAAACAGGCACCGCTAATATTAACATCTCCTCATATTTTATCTTTCTTTTTCAAGGACTTTTAATATTTTTAGCGGTGACAAAAAATTTCTTTCCTTGGTATCAGACACAAAACTCCTCCACATTCTAAAATGAGAAAAGGCGTTTTTGCCACTAACAGTTAACGCAACCAAAACAGAGGCACTCCTACATGTGACAGCACGGAAAGGACCGCGCAGGATCAGCATGAGAAGACGGATGAGTAAACCAGAGGTTGGGAAAAGGCAGATCACTGTGCAAGATGAGCAATTCTGAAAGCTTCGCTAGGGGGTTGGATGCAAAAGAAAATCAAGCAGTGTGTTGTTTCCGCTTATTTTTTTTTTCCCTTGTTCTGTACTACTCTTTTCATCAAGTTGTTTGGGAAATAGAATAAAACTTGTTGTTTTCCCTTCAGAACAGAGCATGAGTGTAAAATACTTAATGAGTCTTGTTACAGCTTTCCCCGCATTAGATTGCATTTTAACTCATCTTATTTTTTCAAGTGAATATCCTGCTAATAAAGAAACTAGTGTGATAGCCCCAGAACCCAGGATCTGCCATTTATTCTCAAAATAAGAGTAGCACCAAAAGATTCCCCAAGTGGTCCAGCTTTACTCCTACTCAGAAGAAACTGCTCCTTTATCATTGTCTATTTTAAAAAAATAATATACCTCAGCTAAAATAACTGTAAAAACTGACTTAGCACTGAGCGTGGGTAAAGGCCGTCATATCTGATCGCCTGGCAACAACCAGTGGATTCACTTAATGCCCCGGGCTTGGCTCCTCTCAACAGAGCTGTCTCGGAGCTGGGCAGAGCTGATTTCTATTTCCCCTCTGCTTCACTTACAGGAAGGTTTTTTCCTTTCCTGAAAGCACTGAAATAACTGCACTTCTCCCAGAAGCAGTGTTTCTCCAGCCTGAAAAGCAATACTTTGCCCCACAGGGACAGTAATTTGGGTCCCTGAAATAAAAACAAATAGATGAGGTTGTGCTGGGAGAGCAAGTCCTGCATCCTAAAAGGCCAGAGGAAGCTTTTAATTGCTTTGGTAGCATCCGAGGCTACAGCCCTGCCCTTGTGTAAAGCTACCTGGGAAAATTAAACTAGGTGAAGAACAAGTGGTTAGATGGGGCAGGATGGTGAGAAAAACAGGGACACAGATCCCCACAGCTCAGCTGACCCTCATGTAAAGTTTTAACAGAATATCAGAACTCATTATATAGTATACTGATATTCATTAAAATAAACAACAAAATGTTAGCTATTCGCAAAGGTGTTGAGCTGTTAGCGAGAACAATGCGATGCAAACATCTAGGATTCTTTGCAAAGTAGGTATAGTGAATCCCGTTATCATTCCAGCTCTTGGTGAAGAAGTCTCTTCACTATCAGCAGACACAAACATGCACACACACAGATCTCTCCTCCTGAACTACCTGGAAAGAGGCATAAATTGTCTATCGTACTTCACCACCTTGCGCTACGATTCCTTCCTGAAACCCAAAGCTCTTCATTACATCCAGGTATTCCATTACTTTTAAATACCAGAATATAGAGCCTAATACTACTCAAAACAGACACTCAAAGCCAGCAGACCTTAGATCCATTTTTTTACAGTAATATAAAAATACATACATCACTGAAACTCGATTTAGTCATCTGGAATGTAGGAATAATAACATTTACTTTCCCCATGGAAAACTGCTCATGAGCTAATTTAGCATTAACTTTTATTAATCTCAATTCTAGAAAAGAGTGAATCATAACCTTAACTTCAAGTATCATTTTTTAAAAATGAATAAGTAATTTCATTGAGCAGGAAATAAAACTTTTGTCTTTTTTTTTTTCTTTCTTTTTCAATTCCTCCAACTATCATTATTTACCAGAAGCTAATTTATCCTATTTACAGAAAAATCAAATCCTTTTTTTGGCTCCTCTGTGCTAGAATTAATCAGAACCAGCATGATCTGTGTTTAATTTCAATCACAGTAGCTATTGCTTTACAAATAAATAAAACTTACAAAAATTTTTATTGCTCCTTAGTGAGATGCTCACTTTTTCTTAAGGAAAATAAAATTTAGAATACTGGCTTCTACACAAGCTTTTATGTGATTATGAGAGCACCGCAGAATATGTGTTTTCCCTTAATAAAAATCCAAGTGCATAATTAAAACCGCATTTTCTTGAAAGATATCAGCAATATCTGGGTCACCTAGAAGATGTCAAGAATTAAAATGCCAGCAGGAAATACAATTTGAGGGAGGGAATAGGGGGAGGTTATGATTAAAAGAAATCTATCAACCCTAACTTCAACCCCAGAGGCAAGTGCTATGAGGTGGCACAAGGAATTCCTTCTGTAGACCTGGGACTTAGTTTATTTCAGCTGAAGTTGAAAAAAGTGGTTATCAATTTTCTAGCTAGATTTAGCAGAAGGATAGCAGAATTCAGCCCCATCTGTTAGTCCTTGGCTAGGACACTCGTGCTATTTGTTTTCCTAGCATGGCATCCCAGCCCATTTCTGACTTGCAAGCTCATACAACAGATTGATGGTGCCAGAGAGATGCTGTGAAGTGGTGCCTGCGCCACTGCCAAGGGCAGGGAAGAAACGGATGGTCAAATCCAGATGATCTTACATTAAGAGAGGAGGAAATGAAAAATCTGCACTGTCCCCCCCACCTCCTCCCTCACCCCATGCTCACAGGAGATTCCATTTAACCTTCAGCCAGCAAAGCAGAGAGAAAACTTTGCTTTAAAGCTTTAGAAGACTTTCAGCTTGAGTTTTACTCAACCATGGACTGGTTTTAAATCCACCCTGTCAAAATGAGAGTTATAGAGATTTTTCCCAACACTGTAACCAGGACAACGTCTTCGTCCTAAATGGCTTCTGCCTAAAGACTTTTTCTAATGCCTTCTGGCACAGTAATGTACCCAGGGAATGGCAATTTTCTGCAGATCCAGCTGATCTGTAAATCCGTTGGGAGAACCTAGATCTAGCATTCAGTGAACGTTATCTATGCTACACTAAAGCTTACACAAAACATTGCATAAAAACTACAGCCAACTCGGTGGCAACGATGGGTCCAAGTCATATCTCTCATTATAAAAGAGTACAATTTTGTAGTTCATTATCAGTAAGTATTGGTGGCCAATACGTACTAGATTACTCCAAAATATTAAACACTTGGAGATACTGTGCATTTCACCAAATAAAACTATTTCTAGTTACTGCCTCGACTATTTTTGTAAACTTCTCCCCTGCTGCAGAAAAGCCTACACAAACTATGATTAATTTCCCCATTCCTGGCTTTACTTGTATGTGCCTTTCCAACAAACTTTAGAATGGTACACACGGAATATTTTCAAGAATGAGCCTCGGGCAAAATTCTGACAAATACATAAAATAAGCAAGCTAAAAAATAGGGGGAAATTGTCACCGTTTCTGTCAATTTATAGTAATGTAATTTTTTTATAGTAATGCTATTTTTTTATACAGCACAAAAGATTATTTACGTATGGCTTAAGTGCATCTAGTAACACACAACAAAAAGCAGGTGAAAGAAATCAGTAAAATGTATATATGGAAATCAGTTCAATTTGTAGGTATCTATACACAAACACAAACAATCAGCCAACTAGAGACAAGTACAATACATTTCTGTCTACTACAAATTTGGCCTTTCCATAATCTGCAGCCCAAGCTCTATCCTAGGCTTGCCATTTCAAGCCAGACCTTTGACTTGCAAGAAAAAGCTTTAGGGAAGAACTCTGTTGATATTTAGGCAAAGCCTTAAAAGGTAAAACTATCCTAGAATAATATTGTCTTTATCTTACCAGACTAGTCAGAGCGTTCAAACTGAAATGGCATTTTATACTAAACAATACTGTCTCGATTTTTAAATGGCATGCAGGGCATCTCTGTTACTGAAAAGGAGGGATAATGATTGCAGGATTTCCAGTTCCTGAGCTGACAAAGGGGATATTTTCATGAAGGTGACACACACGAGTTCCAAAGGCCTCCCCCCGTCCACAGCTGGCACTGAAAAGTATCATGACATGAAAGACTGAACACACTGTATAGTGCACATGCATGTAAATCACATATATGATTACATATATAATAGTTATATAGGAGAAAAAGCAACATATGCAGTATACGCAACTGTTACGTCCTTTGCAAACTGCTCTGGGCCTGTCAGTGTATACACGTTGCAGCACGCAAGACAGCATTTTAAAAAAAAATCTGCTGAAAATATGCTGGCAGCTAGAAAAAATAAATAAAGATATAACCTACATGTTAAGAGACCTATAATTCCTGTGATTTGGGCCATGAACTTTGGGTTGGACCTTCCTGTTAGGAAAAATGAAGATCTGTGCTCAGGATAAGGGTCTGTCCTCGAAAGGTTAAAACCTGGATGGATTTTATGAAGCCAGCCATGTGCTGCCCCTTCCCTGTTAATGACCAAGTGCGCGCTGGTGCCAGGGCCAGGGCAAAGGAACCCACCATGGGAATGGACAGCCCAAGGTCCTGGCCACAGAGCTGCGGGTGCTCGGCAGGGGAGGATTTGCAGCACAATCCATAACCTGCAGTTCCCTTTCCCCTGCATTGAAAAAGTGCCGGAATGAACCAGGGACTGCACGGGTTGCTCTAGCAGGGGACACCTGCCCGAGGACCTCAACCTCTCTGCTGTGCTGTTCTGAGGACTACTCATTAGCAAAGCACCACTACAAGTAGCAATTAAAATGTCTCCGACTTCACTCAGGTTGAAATGCTGGTTTGGATGTGGATAGCTCTGAACTGGTGGTGAATTCCATATATCCGTATCTGTTCCTCAAATCCTGGAAACCACTCTCTGCCAATTTCCCTGTGCTGCACCCAGTATTCCAGGAGTTTCAAACCAATGTTATGCAAATTGCACTGTGTTTAAAAGCCTTTTTCTGTTCTAGCTGTTTACCGTTTGCCACTGGTAAATAAGGGAGAAAAGATGAGTGATTTATGAATGCTCACTTAGAAAAGTCAAACAACATATTAAACCCATACTTCACAGCACGGTGAAATAGAGTTAAGCAGCCTGTTTTCACAGGGATTTTTATAGAAAGAACATCCATAGATTTTTTGACAGGAAAAAGAAATAATCTAAAGATGAAGAGAACGGCATGTATTAGATGATGTTAAATCTTTATTTGTCCTAAAGCAAAAGATAAAACTCGCCCTATAAAACATCAAAGAAGAGATGAAAATCACAGCTTTTCAACCTCGGTAATTTCCCTTTACAAATATTCTCAGATGAGATTGAGTGAAACCCGTCACCAAACTATACCCTGAAAACCAATACTATTTCCAGTTCCCCTGTTCATATGAGAGAGGGTAGTGCTGATCAAATGACAGAAAACCAATCAAGTGGCAAGATGCATCTCGCTGTTTTCTTCAACATCTATAAATCCCCTGCTTTCCGTAACAGCGACACCCTTCCTTTGCCGCAGGCCTAATTGGCGGCGCTTGCCCGTGGCTGCTCAGGCAATTGCAGTGACCCAGGCTGTGCAAGCAACTAACGAGTCTCTGAATTGACTATGAAGTGTCAGAAAGACAGAAGAAAAAATTGGCTGAGGGAGCACACCAGCAGCTGTATGTGCATCCTCAGGTGGTGCTCAAGGAGAATGTATATTTTAATTTGTAGCCCATTTGCTGCAAAAGGAGAGAAGTTTAAGGTATGCCATGGAGTACAATATGGCAATCTGAGCAAAGAAAACGAAAACCACTTTTCTGTATTTCTGAGAACAAATAGCTGTCTCTACCAGCACATCATTGTTTTACTATTACCAGCTAATACCACAGCAGACAGAAAGTGCAGCTGCGGTCCACAGAATATTTGGCATTTCTGGCCCAAGCTTAATCCCTCATGTAATGAAAAACCTATTTCTATTTCTGCATCCTCGCTACTCTTCATACTGAAGAGGCTTGCGTCTGTCTCCCATTTATTGAAGCTTATTCTTCATCTAGACAGCCAGGTCTGGTTTGTATTAGAAATTAGGTTTTAAATCACTATTTTTCTATTATTTATTTTAGGATTTTCGGGAAGTCTCCAGAGGTGCAGAAAAATTCTTCTGGTTGAAAAAGGCCCTAATGCTCTTAATGAACCAAGCCCCAAATCCCTGACCCATTTTAAACAACTTTGATGTTTTTATGGTTCAAAAGAAATTCTGACTATAAAAGCAATAACTTTATTTTAAGAGTTAAAATGACATTAAAATGTTTTTTAAAAAAACTTAAACTCCCCATGTAAGAATAAGACTAATCAGATCCCTTAGCTTTTCTTAACGAGCAGGCTTCATTACAGGCTCTTCTTTCTCTTTTCTCATGTGGCTGAATTTTGCATTTCAGTGATTAATGGAGTCTCAAGATATAGAAGGAGATATATATGAAGAAAGAAACAGGTGAAATAAACTTTCAGCTCAATAAATCTTACAGGCCTAAATTGCATCTCTTCTCTCTTTATGCTCTCTGCTGCCTTGTGGCCACTTTTAACGCGGTTCTCTATTTTTAGGTCCCAGCTCCACACCACATTCTTACAAACATGCACAGTTCTCTCCTCAGAAAAGACCTCATCTGATCCAGGTGTACTAACCCATTACTGCGAGTTAAATGGGACGGCGATGTTGTATTGCCTTTCTCCGCTAACAGTATGCCTGCTGTGAAATTGTTTAACTTCTATTTCACTTTAAAGGGTTTTGCATTTACCACAGACTGGCAAGGATGTCGCAAGTTCATATCTCCCCTTATATTACCTTGGGATATTTGCTGTGTGCTCCTGACATTTTTCCACCATCTATTAATTTTCTCAGCATATGAAGTGCTATTTTGCTCTCTTTTGAAGACTTTCAATAATCAAACACAGAAATCCTCTAGCAACAGTACGGTTTTACAGCAAAAGTACCTCCTTTCTTCTGCAAAAGGAAACATTACCCTCACAACTCCAATTCACTACAGACCAATTTCAAGTGTCAGGAGCAAAACCTGAGTTTACTGATAAACCACATGCCTTGGATCAAACCAGCTCCCCTAGAATGGCACTGGGGTCTCACAGTTTCCATATTTAGGAGGCACAGCTGTAGCACAAAGCTGCTGTTTTCAAATTGAATCTTTGGAAGTTTGTACTTCTGGCTATATAGAACTATTTCAGCTATGCTGCCAAATCTTTCGATAGTAGCAAGTTGGCCAAGTTGGGATAGTGAGAACCAGCAGCTCATGGCTTGCCTCCTGCTGGACGACACATGGAAAGGGCCTTCTGACAATCTCCTGCCTCCCTCACATCATTTTTCAGCCTCTGATTACTACATTAGCTCTATGCAGTCAGCTGCGCCCCACAGAAAGAAGGAAGCCTCTTGCAGCGGTGAATTGAAAGGAGAGGATGCAAATACACAAAATATTAAAAGTAACCGCAAGAATAGCGTGGCACACTCAGACTGAAACAAAACAACAGTTAACAGACAGGTCCAAGCAGCATATATGCAACAGGCTGGCTGACCTGCCAAAGTGTCTTGCCTAATCCAGGTCAATTCCTGCAAGACAAATGAAGTATCGCACAAACAGAGCACGCCTCCTCATCCAGCAAAAGGGGAATCTTCTCTGCTGTGCCGGCATTAGTGTGCGAAAACATCTTCTATGCTGTGACTTTCCTCAGAAAGTATTTCGGAAGAAAAATGTTGGAAGAAATCAGCTGATCATCCAACCAGCAAATTAAAAAACCCTTACAATTACATTAACTGCAGTACTGGTATGCATTATGTACAGTACCTTTTAAAAATTAAACACGACATAGGGGGATAAATCCGGACATCCCAGAGAAGAAAGCAAACTAAATCCAGAGTATATTTAAAGTTCTAGGCAATGTTCTGTAAGATGAACACAAGAGAATGAAATTCCTTTTCCATTCAGGAACTATATGAATACAAATGCTAGTCTCTTTCTAGTAATTATTTAGTAATAGCCAAGATAAAGACATTAACAATGTCAAATAATCACACAGTGGGGCTCAATAGTGATTCTCTCATTATCAAATCTGCTCAACATACAAGTCAAAACATGATTTTTCTAACCAACTACATTCTTCATTCTGGCATTGTAATTCAGGCTTCTGATGTCAGGAACGATTACGAGAAATGAAGCAGGACAGAATTATCTGAATATTAAAGTACATATGCATCTGTCAGAAAAGAAGCCTCTCCTTCCTACACCCTTTACTCTTTTAAATTAAATGGGCTTTGGCTCGCCTGTAACCATCATGGTCAAATTCTGTTGTGGAAAACAAACATTCATTCATACTTGGTGAAAGGACTACATGTCTCAGAGTCTAACACTCACCATTATTCAGGCAAAAATGCCTCAAATCACCAGAAATGGGGATAACTCCTTGCAGTGGTACAAATGGGGGACTGACTGGCTGGGGAGCCGCTCTGTGTGAAAGGTCCTGGGGTCCCGGTGGACAGAGAGCTGAACATGAGCCAGCAACACGTCCTGGAAGCAAAGAAGGTCAGCAGTATCCTGGGCCACAGGAACAGAAGCACAGCCAGGAGATCGGGGGAGATAATTATCCCATCTGCTCTGCATTCATTAGTCTGCTTCGAGGATAACTGCATCCAGTTTGGGGTCTTTCAATACACCAAAGACATCAACAAACCAGAGTGAGTCCAGGGGATGCCACCAGGATGGTTGGGCTGGAGCACTTGTCCTGGGAGGAGGGCCTGAGGGAGACGAGTTTATCTAGCCTGGGGAAGACATGGCTATGGGGTCTTAAAAGCAGCCTGCCAGGACCTACAGGTCATCAAGAAGAGAAGGCCAGGCTCTTCACACTGGTATGTGGCAAGAGGCTGAGAGACAAAGGGGACGCACTGAAGCAAGTTTCAAGCTGCATATAAGGAAATACTTCATCCCCATGAGGACAGTCAAGTCAGGGAAGAGGTTGTCCAGAAAGGTGGTGCAATATCTGCCCTTGGTGGTCTTTGTGACCAGACTGAACTTCACAGATGACCCAGGTTTGAGGAGAAGACAGGACTAGAGACCTCCAAAAGTCCCTTCTAACATGAATTATCCCATAGCCTTTTAACTCTATAACCTATAAAACTGGACTGCAAAATTTGTCCCAGGCATCTGACCGGCTGTCATGGAAGATGCTATTTTTTCCTGATTACAGCTACGAGTTTATCACATAAAAAATTCTTCGCAAGGCACACCATAGCGTGACTATGGCATGCTAGGTATTCAAACTCACTGACCTTGGCAAGTCAATAACTTTATTACTGGACATATAGAATACATAAGATGCCTGGATTTTCTTTTTCTTAGCAGTGACATGAGTAGGCGGCTCTAAGTATGATGAGCAAGACTCCATAGAATTAAAGCCTAAATAAGCAAAAGCTGAAATGAACCTGCAAACTGTTTCTTAAACAGCTTTTTAAGTTACGAAAGGAAATAATTTTACATCATTATGCTACGAGGTGAGTAAACTTTTCTGTCATTTCATAGCTGTGTGTTATTTCTCTTCCCACTGTTCAGCTTCTTTGCTCCATCATTTCAGCAGTCCGTTGCCCTGTCCTGTTACTTTCATAACTTGAATTTAATTCCTACTTTTATATTTTGTCTTCCTGCAAGTTCCTCGAATATTCTCTTGTCTCTTTAAGACACCTCAGTAATTTTTGTGTTTTTTTCATGCCTTTCATAATAGTCTTGTAGGAGTTATATTAGCCACACTTACACTATCCATGTCACAGCCTTCAATCCCCTGTCACCCTGCCGAGCAATAGTTATGCTCCTACAGGCAAACACATACTTCAATACTTGAGTGAATAAAATCCGTAAGTGCAAAACAACACAATGAGTTAACAAAGAAGCACAGCAACAAATAATCAATATCAATGAATCCATAAATAATCAACTGGTGATCTCCATATAAATGGCTGCTAAAAGCGCAATGCTTCCCTGGGGAGAAATGAGACATTTTACACTGATATTGAACATTGGCTTTTCAGAGAGAATGACCGCGGGTTTATTTGATAGGTATCTCTGACTTGGCAACATATTAGCAAAATTTAATCTTCAATATCCCTTATGTTCACCCTTTCCCTGAAAAATGGCCTCATCTCAGTATGTTGGGCAAGGTTATAAAACCTGTCGCACTAAAGTATCTCAAAGCTTTTTCATCATTTTCCCCCTTGACTTCCTGCAAGACATATTTTGCATCTACTTATCTCTGCTCTCTCTTTGCCCTGACAGGACTTCATGCTTATGATTCTGGGATTAAATCCTACCGTACTGAAAAAATTCACGGCATTCAGTATTTTCACTGATGTATTTACACGAAGTAAGCCTAGGTGCTATTACAGAGCCATTGTGAAACCCAGGATATTTTGTAGCCTGTGTGCGTGGTAGGGTGATGACGGTGCACGTGAAGCATAGCAGGTAACTCACAGCTGAGGGGGGCAGGGGGAAGCAGGCAGCTCTGAGGAAGCCATTCTTGTAGCTTTGAGTAGAAAAAGCCCAAATCTGTACTATACAAATAATAATTGTACTATTAAACTACTACTTTTATACACTAAAATTTCCAGGCTAGCTGTTGCTTTCCTATTACATCAGATTGCTCTTTTTTGTGATGCTAACCTCGACTACACCATGTTTTGAGTAGTGCAGTAGCAGCTAACGTAGCTGGCATCAGCTAGGCAGCTACGTTACTTTACTCAAGTTCACAGCGATATATTTTAACAGCTTCTGTGGAGCGCAACCAGCATCTGGGAAAAAACATTTTCTCAGACCCATCCTAGATTGTGTTGTGCAATACACATTAAAAACCCAAACAAAAACGTACACCCCCCCCCAAACAGAACCTTAATAACATACAAAAGAAAACATCCCCTTGGTCTTCTGCTTCTTGCCAAGGTTTCAGAGTGTGCTTGTTTGACTTGGTAGCTAAGCAGACAGGGTTTTCAATATCAATGGCTAAGCGCATGATAGCACTTTCTGAGTTACGGAAACATTAGTCTCACTCTAGTTTCAAGTGCTGAGGTTTTACTGTATGAAAATCCTCAACAAAGACAGAGAGAATTGAACAGGCTGGTAAGAGTGCCCCTTCACACTGAACGGTGCCTACTGCCATTATCTCTGAAATCTCTGCTAGGCAAAACAATAGGTGCTTTGGATTTTCTTGGAACAAATCCGTAGAACAAGCTTTTATTTTTGGCTCAGGGAAAGCACAGGCAAACTATACGCAAGCAACTTCACATGAAAGTCCTCGGGTTCTTTGTGGCATTATGCAGACACAGCAGCTGGAGCATTTTGTCCCTAGAAAAAAAATAAATTGTCTTCTTCACGTAATGAATCTCTCACACCTTTGGACTGAGAAATAGGATGCTTGCTAGGCTAGAAACCCAGGTCTAAAGTTCCTGGAGCTAGTCTCCATGATTCCCAGCACTAATGTGTAGCGGGGCCATATGCTTTTCCTCGAAAGGCTCAAAGCCTCTCTTCACAGAGTTAGCATCAGACAAGCTTACCGAGCTGCTACTACACTTTTCTCTCTCAGATTGATTGCTATCAGTCAGTAAGAATCACTGAATGTGTGACATTTAGAATATGACAGGCATATTCTAAAATTTAATTATTGCCCCTTAACTGACACCTATTTTCAATGCAAATTTAAGAACAGAACCTTCTGTCATCAGCTAATCTTGCAAGACACAGAGCTCCCTCGGTTTACATTGATTTCGAGTGAATCCAATAGCAGTGATTGGCAGCCAAATGACCTCTGCCTCTCAGAGGTTCCATCTTTGCACGATTTTCTTCATTTTTCAGTCTTGGTTTCCAAGATGTCTAGCATATCTAATTTCAGTGAAGTCTGGACAAGACAAAGTCAGCGGTTTTCTGACTCCACCAGTAAAAAAGCAACAAATGCAACATAAGAAATCAAATGAAACGTAGGTCGCCATTCATCAAAACCAATTCAGAGATAAAAAAATCAATTGATACATGAGATAGCCACTTGAGCAAACTGTTCTGATGAATCCTGATCTGTGGAATCAGGGTTAAAAAGACAATTGGATTTATAAGTGGAGGAAATTACAAATATGAATGAACAAGAAACTTCAACGAGCCCTTACATTAGCAAATACCCGACTCATTTGCGGGAAGAAAATAATACAAGTTGCTATCAAACCTGAAGAACACCATTTTATGCAAACTGTGGCATGTACACACATTTGATGGAGAGCAAAGATGAGACTTTTACTTCCAAGTCTAATTTTTCCAAAAAATTGATAATTTTTATTGCCTGACTATCACAGAAACAAAAGAATACTTTTGTGGGTACAAGAGGGGTAACCAAATCAACTAACCACTTGTTCACCTATATGCTTTTTATCCTTAAAATACCTGCTACGATGCTTTCTAGCTGCAAGAAATTTACCAAAATATTCGTTCTGTGCACAACTATTTTTCAGGCTCTCTTTTAAAATATATGTAGGGATTAAAAACCCCCAGACATTTTCATTTGTTTAACGAACAGCCAGAACTTTTGGCAATTCAGCCCTTTCTATAGAACAGAAGTTAATATATTAGGTTTATGCAGAAAACTGAAATTTCGCTTAAACCTCATGTATCTTTAAGGCCAAATAACACTGAAGAATAAACGAGTAATAACATTTTCATGTCCAACATATGCAGTAAAGACATAGTGCAAGCATGCTATTCTCCTAATTTCTTTGTCATTTTATTTTTCTTTTTCCTGCATCTTCTTACACATGATAGGAGCAGATAAAATGACATCAACACTCTAAAGTTATCAGTATGAGTCTCTAGATACTATTTTCAAGTGAAGCATCTTCAGACCCATTGTAGCTTTTATTTGCCACAGAAAATAAAGGTTCTTTTATTTTTTTCCCCTGCAAAGGAAAATCTAAGTACTTAAAATCACCATGTTTCTAATATAGTGACATGTTGATGGTCAGATGTTCTTTGATGATCAAACTTAGATTGGCAGAAATCAGAACAGTGGTAGGGGCTTACAAAAATGTGGTATTTATGTTTGGCAGCAATTACTTTGTGAAAAACACAAGGTGACTCCCTTTTTCCTCTCCTTCCTTCTATTTTATACATTTTCCCCTCCAAGTTTGGCATGAATCTGAAGAGCTAAAAACTAATTTAACATGACAAATGCTTTCATCACTCCCTTAACCTCTGAAATGAACACTCTGACAAAGACAATATGTGTGCTATATGCTTTCCTTTTGACACTGTATAAATTAGTTTCTTGCAACTGGGTTTTACCACCAGGCCAATATCTTCAGGATGTC
Organism: Todus mexicanus; assembly: GCA_013389965.1. NCBI lineage: Eukaryota > Metazoa > Chordata > Aves > Coraciiformes > Todidae > Todus > Todus mexicanus. The sequence continues at coordinate 1,273 of WEIS01001841.1, read as the reverse complement.
CTAATCTGAAAGGCTAGTTCTACCTTCTTCATATGTCACCCTGGGATAACAGGGATAACTCCTGGGCTTTGTGAAATGGTGCATGTCTCAGATAGGATTGTAGGACCATTTTATTTACATACTGCATGCTGGAATTTACCAAAATTCTGTGCAATGCTACCAACTCACGCTCTGCATTGCATTTATATCTGGCTACTGAAGAAATGGGAGAAGAAATAAACCTGGCTTTAAATAAGTGGGCAACATTTTGTATACCATGTATGGAAAAAGTTAACTGATGTGAATTTTTCCTGTTCTCTGCTATTAAAAACTGTATACCACTCAGTCATTGACACAGCTTAAAATGCTCTTTTTCATGGAAAAAGAATCAGAACAATTTTTGCCTCTGTCTATTCCATTAACAAAACCCCCAAAGTTGCCTGACCTATTTTCAACGTAGTGATTCTAAGGTGTGTTAAAGTGTCTGCAGAAACTCATCAGGGTAAAGGAACTGAGGTATAGAATTTGGGTATGTCTAAGATGGGAAACTGCACGTGTACAAAATCCAGGCTGTTTTGCACACACACAGACTATATCACAATAGACCAGCACCACACAGATCTGCAGGATTTTTTCCCAGACATCAGTCAGGATAAATTTCAGAGGAAGATTTAGGAAAACTCAGATAATGATGGTAATGGTTGACCTAGAAAGGAAGAGTCTGTCTAAATAGCCAACACATTTTATCATCTAAATCATCAATCTAAATGTATCCTAAAAAGAAAATAAAAACCAAGGTCTCCTTCTAACAAGACATATTGTCATTATTTTGACAAATGTTTAACTTCTTAAAATCTCAGTAGTATCTTTGTTTAACATCAATTATGTAGTGTGGCAAAAAGCTCCAAAGGTTATTATGCACTATGAATATATTTTTTAAGTTTTAAACATACTGCCTTTTCATTTCATTCATTGTATTTTTATTGGCGTGTTACCAGAAAGGCAAAAGGAATGCCTAAATTATTTATTTAAGTATTTATTCTTTTC
>WEIS01001840.1:0-38054 GCA_013389965.1 Todus mexicanus | reverse complement strand
TACAATAGCACAGATGTCCCATCTGATCAACAGCCATTACTTCATGCAAACCAAACTACCAGGACAATGCTAAGCCTCTTAAAAGCTTTCCTATATGTGCATGCTATCTATATGTAAAAAAAAATATTAAGGCTAGGAGGGGTTGATAAGTCATTTGTTTGATTTATAGACTAAAGGAGAAATGTCCAGAATTGCATATTGGCCACTGTTATGTTATTAAATATTTTTTCTGGGCTATTCTGAGCTAATCTGCTGTCATTCTGCCAGAAAAAAAACCAGTGCTATTCTGCCGGATTGCTCAGGGTTAGGATAACTGATGACATCAGATAGATTTGTAGTAGACTCAAGTTTGAAACTTTGTGGTGCTTAGGAGTGATTCTTGGAGAAATTATCGATCCTCTCAGATCAACACAAAAGGTACAAACTAAACAAACTCTTAGGTCAGTGAGGTGGCAAGAAGGTAGCCTAAAAACTGGCAGGGAGGGTTAACACAACAGCAGGAGGATGTCCTGTTGACACCCGGTACTGGCAGTGTGTAGTAGTGGATTCCAGTGGATGTGGTTATTCTCATCACCACTGGAGAACAACATTGTTAGCTGACCAGTACCAAGACTGTCTGTGTGTGTCCATGAACTCTTCTTGCCTTCTGAAAAAGCCATTTTTTCCAGGATGTGTTCAGAGAACCACCAGCAGTCAGCCTTCTGTCATGTAGCAAGTGTTGGAAGAGTGTTGCGATGAATTACAGACTTAAAATTGCATGTGATTTGAAACAGCTAATGACTTAAAATTATAAGTGGTTGCTCAGACACTGGGAGAGTTCTGGTTATTGCCGGCAAGAATAATTTTCTGTGCTGGTTATGCTCCACAGAAAAGTATGAGAGAAGGTTCTACAAGCAGAATGGAGAAATCAGAAACCACTTATCAGAAACTCAGATAAGAATAAAGTTGCCAATCCTTGCCCAAAATTTGAGGCACGCTCCTGTTTTTACTACCACGGTGCTTCACCACTCTTGTCTACCCACACCCACTTTCCCCTTTTTAACAGCATTCAACTGCCTGACCAGGGAGACTATAAAATCTCATGTTCACCTTCCACAACTATAAGAAGGGAGGCCCAAATTGCATTGATATGTACCTCCTTAACACAACTGTAAGTACCCTTTTTTCTGTGTATCGAATGAAGCAGGTAATCTGCAATAAAGTAGAATAACATTTAAGCTAACATCACAACGCCCTTCCAAGAAAGGGGTAGCAGAACTTGAGTGAGCAACTTTAATCCTGGGATTTCTTATTTTTTGAATACATAACTCCTTAAGCTTTTTATTCTCTTAATATTTTTATAGAGAGACAGGCATAAAAAGTATGAATTGCTGCTAAAGAGGTAGCCATATGGCGACTTTTACCAGTGTTAACTAGCTACAGAAGGGAAATGAAGATGTGCTCGCTGCCTGCTACTCCAACCATGGTCAGCATGCTCAGTCGATAACCCACTTCAGTGACACGTCTGCTGGACCATTGCCCTTCTCACCACAGCCTGAATGAAGCCTGCACCTAGCTACCTGTCTGAAAACCCACTTGCTCTCCCAGTAATAAAATTGTGTCTATTGCATCTCTTGCATCCATTGTGGGATTACATTTCAGATTGCTCCATTCAAGCCTAAGTATTTCATTGTATTTGTAAGAGGCAAACATAGGCTCAGCCTGCCTACCATACATGAGCAAATACCAGCTAGCACTTGCACTCAGAGTACAAGGGTGCAGCCTGTAAGCATCCATCACATCCTGACTCACACCCAGGGCTATAAAATGTGACTTGAGAAAATAGCAGTTCTGTGCTTTTTGAAGGATGGGCTTTAGAGAGACAGACAGAGCCCTGGGGGTAAGTTCTGGGCATTTCCTGCTGCACCATGCAGCTGTAAAGATCAGTCACATTATAACCCTAACCAACTTGACAGAATCCCTTTAAATCTGCAAATGAAGGCAACCCCTGATGGGAAGGAAGGGCCACTGTGGCTTAATTACCTTTTAATGAAGAGCCTGGGCCTTTCCAATACCAGTACAGAACAACTTAAAGTAGCACCATCAGTTGGGGATCAATCTTGAAAAAAAGAAAGCTTGCAGCTCTCTTCACAAGAATGATACTTTTTCACCTTTCAGTGCTTCTGGTGTGCCCAGCAAGCCTTCAAAATACAAGATATAAGGCACAATTTTAGCCAACCATTGTCAACTATCCTCCTATCCTACCCTGCCAATCTCTGTCCCCACATCAATGTACCAGACATGCTCATAGGGTATTCTGGCCTAGAAATTATCATCTCCTGTAAAACACATTGTTAAGTGCAGAAGTCACTTGAAGTCTATCCTCTGGATCTCTTTTAACATTGCCACGAGTTATGGCTTCAGTTGATTCAGCCAGATAATTAATTCCTGGATATCAAGCAATGGTTGGATGCTGTCAAGTTCTCAGCTACAAACCTTCTGCCTGACAGTCTCAGGTCCTGATCTGCTGAGAGGCTGAGTGATCAATTTCTCTGTCTTTCCACAATAGTCAGGTAACTAGTGATCACCAGCATTCACTGAATACTGTGGCAAATGAGATGAGGAAGGAGAAGAAAAACCAGGAGTGATAGTAGCTTCCACACTATTGACAAAGTTTCACTACAAGCATCCAAGACATGAACATGCCCATGGATGTTCAGTCACCAGTGGTAATTATCCTGTGAGCTAGATCTTCATTAATATTCTCCAAATCATGTGCACTGTCATAAAAATCATGGGAGTAGAAGAGGAAAAGTCCATTGTTTTAATAGCCTGAACGCATCAAAGAAGGCACATTCCTTTTGCTACATTCAGTGATTCTGTACTTCTTTCAAATGCAGCATTGTTTCTGATGACTCAAGAACTGACTCTCATCATCTCTTGTAGATGGAGTTCCACAGCTAATAAATGTCACTGGAAAGATTTTTATTTTTTTTCTTAGTCACCCACCTATGTTTTGGTTTCTTCACATTTATCTCATTACTCAAACTGCAATACTTTACCCTCTTTGATGTTTCATGCTGTAAGTACATGTAGATGGCTCACATAGATTTATGGAGTCTAGAAGGGAACTTGGTGATGATTTAGTTTCACTTCTATATAACATACTAAAAAAAACCACAATTTTGTCAAGCGATTGCTTCATTTCAGCCATTAATTTGTGGCAGAATCAAAGCATACCTTTTGAAAAGACAATGAGTCTCCATTAAGAGACTTCAACTAGCAGAGAATTTATGATGTCCCCGGATAAAGTGCTAAAATGGTTCATTATTCTCATGGTTACAATTTTAATTCTGAATTTTAGTGACCTGAACTCTGAGCCACTAACTCCTACTACAGCTTTCACCATTAAAGAATTCTCTATTTTCAACTCTGCTTGAGCAATAGCTTAGTTTTCATTTAGCATATACTAATTGTGAGAGTTTAAAGCTGTCTGACCATGGTGTTGCAGTCTTCAAAAAACAGAGGTCTCAAGAATACTCAGAACTACCTACTCAATGTTACTTGTTATGATTGACAGAGATCCACCTTTCCCCACGTCTTAAGAGATCTCAATCTTTGTGTCTCTCGTCTTCCCAGCAAAGTGGTTAAAAACCCCTGAAATTCGTCCTGAATGAGTAAAAATTATCCCTTTTTCTGTGCTACCTTTCTAGTACTTTTCATCCAGAAGATCCACACTACCCATGCTAAGGCAAACAGTTATATGCAGAGGCTTTTTTCATGGAGAGTTGGAACTAGAAGGGACGGTTCTGAGGAATATATGCACCAGTATAGAAAGGAGGAGAGAGTAGCAGTTCTCTCCAGAACACTATTGTCATTAACTAACCTGTTATTATAGAAACTTACATGTGCCTGTTTCACACTAATGCCCACTCTAAGTAAATAAGATCTTGGCTTTTAAGGATTCCTCCCAAAAGCCTTTTCACATGCAGAACAGAAGGGAATTCATCGTAAGTACCTAAAAATATTGACAATAATAATAATCTTTCGCTGTGGTTTTCACATTTGGCCTTCTTGGGCATACATTGCTGTACCAGCATAAACTGTTTTGGTTAGATGCTTGACTTTATTTTTACCTTTGAATTATTGCCTCAACTGTGAATACAGTCACAATTTATGCTTATCCTGGTATAGATTATCTTCTTTTAGCAAAGGAATAAGCTACATCAGTAGAAGAAGGTGTGAATTCATTTACCATATGTGACTATGTTGCCTCCAGCAGAACCACCTGCAGTCTGTGCTTGCCTGGATCACACAGTCATGGCACGGATCACTAACGGCCATGCAGCTGCACAGCTGCCTCCTGCATTCACCCTAATAGCATGGATACAAGTGGACTTGATAAAACTTTAACTAAAGCAACAGGACAAGTGTGTCAAAGTAAAGGCGGTTGCGTAATAAGTCCACTGTTCACAAAGCGTCTTTTGGATACAAGCAGAAATTGGGTACCCTGGCATGAAACAATATAACAGTTTCATACGGCGATGTTAGGTTCATAAGATAACTCTTCGTAAGGCAACGTTTCCATTGCAGGCTCTTCTGCCCTGTTCTCTCTCTGACCTTGCTCAGAGATCTCACAGACAGTTGCTTCCCCTGGCTTGCTCTCCTCAGCTCCACTATTCAGGTGGGGCTCTAGACACAAATGCACCTGCCTTGCTTTGGGCATTTGCCAACACGTTTTTAGTACTTTGGTTAAGCAGATCTGTACAGGCCTGGGAGAAACAATGCAACTTCTTATCACCTATGACCAAACTCACCAGAAAATTCAGTCCCTCAGGCAGCATATGTTTTACATCTGACTTCGATAAATCAGATGTGGGGTCATTATTCCCGATAATTTGAGGTCATGCAGATAGGGCCCTCAGAATTAAAGACTTACAGACTTTAGTTCATATTCTAAGTACTGCTCATTTTGGAAACCGGTCAAGGTGTAGAGATTTTTGGTAGCTAACCTCCTAGGATGATTCAAATTCCATTTTAAAATAAAGTAATGGGGACATAAGTGCAAATTCGTAGAACTGAGATCAGAAAGCAGTTATGCCATTTTGTCCAATCTCCTACAGAGAACTTAAAAAGGTTTCAAAGCGTCACCTTGCTACTGTTCTGCACAGTTCAGTGACTTTGGTTTGACAGGTGCATATCAGCCAAGAAGAGGAATGTTACAGATTACTTGTTTGGAAACAACAGGACCCAAACATTTTCTGATACCACATCTGAGTAAAACTGAGATGAAACAAAAAGCACAAGCCACTTCTCCATCTGTAACAGAGTAATAGAGGGAAAATGCCTCAGGACTGGTCAACAGGACCTTTTCATGTAGTGCAGCATTTTCAGTGTCATGCAGCACCAGGAGCTGTGCAAAGTCTACTACCAGCTACCATGCAGCCATTTCGCTTCTGCAGAGATAAGAACTAGTGAGTTAGCACTCTGTGATGGCACATCTCAGATAACAGAAATGGCATATCAAACCTACAGAAAATCTCATCTGCTGGCTGGGCTGAATAAAACATAAAGTCCAGATTCTGTGCTGCATCATGATCTCTACTCCGTTCTGTTTCAGGATTTCTGTGAGTCTTAAAGACCTATTTAAGTGAAATAAATATATCTTTTCATAAATAAATAGTTTACTGACCAAACTTGCCAAGCCTGCATCTCCCCAAACCTCAGGGGAAGAATTTGTTATACTAAACCAACTGCACTGAGAAAGGTCCCTCTCTTCATGCCTTCAACACCTACAAATCTTCCAGGGTCTGACAGGCTGCCCACAAGCTGACAACATTTCTGCAATTAAAATAAACTGACCTAGAGTCAATTTTACAAAAGGAAAGTGCAAGATTTCTTTCTGGCTTATAGGGGAGAAGGCTGGGGGAGAGGTTTGGGGAAAGATCTAGTAGCTACAGAGTAGCAGCAGTGTAGCTGGGGGGAGAGAAGGTGTGGCTGCAAAAAAGTGTTCTGTGTTGTCCAAGGTATCTAGAATTAGTTGAGCTTTGGCCATGTGAGAAAAATACAAGTCTTTCAACTTAACAGGAAAAAGATTTCTTTAGCCTTTTTTTTTTTTTTTTTTTGGCGTTAAACACCTTGTTAATTTTTCGGCGATTAACAGCCGTTTAGCACATGGAGAGTGCGGTGGGCAGCTTATGTAGATGAATAAATTAAGGCTAAGAATGCATGCTAAGATGAAAATCAAAGCTGTCTGTTTTATTGGAAAGGCATCTGCAAATGAGAAGGGAGGAAATTGGTATCTCATTAAAAATAGGAAAGAGAGCGACAGCGAAAGGAGGGGGTATGGGGGGAACTGAAATCTCATTAAAATAACTGGAGAGTCTGTCCTAATTATACGTTTCCAATTGCTAACAAGAGGATATTTGTTAGCAGTTCAGAGCGCCTTTCCTCCAACCAAAACAAACAATATTAATGGCATTATTCTGTCTGCTTGGTGCAGTAGCAGTGACAGAATCTTTTTCAAAATAAACACTTTGAGGCTGGAGATCAGCAAAGTCAATGCAAGCAAAAAAGGTCAATTGCTTTTTCTCTTAATGACTAGTTGAAGTGTTGTGGCCTGACCTCTACCCCGCTGCACATAAAGTGGCAGGTGGGGCTTAAAAAGAGGCAGCTCAGCTTAGTAATGAACAAGTCCACAGGGCAGCAGAGGCACCCTTGCCCTGAATTACAAAGCTAACAGCTCCCTTCAGCCTCACCAGGTGCCTATGTCTTGTGCTAGGAAACAGTGAGGCTTGTTACTCCTCCCTGAAATCAAAGACACACCATCATGTCTAGCAAGCAGAGAAGCAGACTGAATGCCAGAAACTTGTGACATTTACTCCCAGTTCTTCCACTGGCTGATTCAATGACTTTGCAAATATAGCACAAATACAGCTTGCTTCTACATAGATTGAGGGTAAGAATATCTCCCCCCATTATTTCAAGGTGTCGGTAGAAATGAGACATAAATACAAAGTTCTACCATGCTACAGAAGGAAGCCTAGAACCTGCTTTGATTACTGAACAAACTGTAGCTCAGCTTGGTTACAATACTCCAGAATTTGTTCCTTGAATAGCCAGTCAGGTTTAGGAAATCCATTGCAGGTCATAATGGGGCTCACACCTGCAAGAGCCTGACCCTGTAGCCTTCAGCCCTATCCCTACCTCCAACATGCCAGTGATGGTAAGACAAGCTCCAGCCACCAGTTGGACAACTTTATCAGGGATGCAGTTTAATCCCAGCTAAATGCTTATTTGGCAAAAACTAGCAGCCTGCTCCAATCAAAACCAAGAAAGGAACAGTTTATACAGCCTGGAACATGGAGGTGAAAACATACTAGAAATTGCAAGCTGGTTGTCCTGACATGCCTCTGCCTGGGATCCCTCTAACAGAACCTCAAACCCAACTCAGACCACAATGCCCCCACAGCACGAGTTCCCTTTCTTCCTTTCCAACCCAAGGATTATACAACATGTCATACAGGACGTGTTTCAGACATAAGGATGGTAGAAGATGACATCTGAAATAGTACAAAATTCTCAGTCCAGAAATTATTCACCTATCATGCTATTATCTACCTCCAGCTGAGGAACTTCCATACCTTCTGACATGCTATCCCATCCAGCCTCTTCTCCGGGTTTTCCAACCTGGTTTGCCAAGCAGCAAATCTAGACACGGCATCATTCTATAAAGCTGCAAAATTTGTCTGTGGGATACAGGAGGTTACTGGCTGGCAGCAGAACAGTGTACTGGTCTGCAGACAGTACCTTTGCTTGCACATGTGAATCTAATGAAAGTTGAATACAGCTATATTGTCATTGCCATCTCCTCCCTTCTCCAGCATCCTACAAAAATGCACTTAGAAGTAGTAGGTGATGAAGAGAGCTGCAGGGAAAGTCTGTCTGCGAGAGTAATTCCAAGCAGAGGTAAAGACGGAGGACAGTAACTGGACAGAAGAGAACGACTGCTGGGAGAAAACAGTAAGGAATTGTGAGAAATGAACCCCAATAATAATTTTAGAATTGAGGACAAAGTCTCCAAAGCAAAGCCAAAAAATTTATTTACAGCACTCGGCGCATAGTGGGAGTTTTTCTCCACAGCATATACACACCGTGTGGATTTTCTCCTACACTTTTGTGTATTATGGTCATACATATGCATCACCCTTCATTTGCATCTTATTACCACCCACCCAGACCTGCGCACTGTTACCAAGAGGGTGTTCATGGGGCTTGAAGTTTCAGCCCTGCCCTCTGTGCAGGCGTTCTTTCCAGGCAGGCAGCCAGCTTGCTTTTCTTCACAGGGCCATCTTCAAAACGGAGGTAAATATTTCTATCGCAGTAGACGCAACTAAACCACATCTAAGGTACCTTTAGGGTAGCCCTGATGCAGTTTCCCCACCTCACTCCCTGTAACTGGGTACTAGAAGGCTTCCATTCTTCCCGGCCGCCTGAGGATGGGTGTCCTTGGCTGAAGCAAAACTATTCGTATTTATCACAGGAATTCTCAGCAGGTGGCAAGCAGATGTTCATACCCCTGCTCAGTATTTTATCTTCCTCTCCCAAAGAGCTTGTGGTCCTTCTCCCAGGGTGGACAAGTTGCCTATGTCCCAGGGGTATCTCCGCATCCTCAGGCAGCACAGCCCTCCAGCCCAGCTATTCTGAATTAGTTAAGAGCCAAACTGTCCAAGAGGGCAAGAGGTGGAGTGGTTGTGAGCATTTCCAGGTGCACTTCAGCTTTTGTCCAAAAGAACCCAGGTATCAAGCGTTGTGATGTTCTGATGCCAGCCTTGGTTTTCATGCACACAGGCAGCATCACCATAGCATCACAACATGTACTCATTTCCTGTCCCATAAGCCAACCATCCATAAAGAGAAGTTGTGAATAGATGGACCACTGGCTCAGTCCAGATGTTCTCTACTTGGAAAGAGTTGCCAGGCTTTTCACACTGGCTATGCCAGGTGGCACAAACTGTCACAATCCAACTTGCTCTCAAGGGTACTGCAACTCATGTCTGCTCCCAAATGTATACTCCAGCTCTGCTCTACAGGAGCCAAAGTCATAGGGGTCTGTGTGGTCAGGAGATAGATGCATGATTCAGGGCAGCAGGTCAAAAGCAACATTCCTTAAATCATAGGTGTGTACCCTGAGGCCATGATGACTGATGTCTCATTGGGAGGACAGGATACTGACCTGGTCACTAGGTTACATAATGGATGAAATGAACTGAGCTGCTGTAACTGGTGCCAGTGGCCATGGGTCTCCAAAGTAATACAAAATAAGTTATTCCCTGTTATTAACATGATCACAAGAACGTCATTAGCACAGTGTGCAGGGATGTGAATTCCATGTATAACCCTCCTACTGCGCTGCTGTGAAATATTTTTTGGATGAACAAGCCCGTTCAGTAGGTCCTGGCCTGAAACAGTATGGCTGAAGTCTACCTTGCATCACTTGGCGAGAAGACACAGTTTATTCTTCTGCATGGAGAGAAAAACCCCCAACAACCATAAACCCCTAAAACAACAAAAAAAGGAGAAGATAAATGTAGACAAAATCTCCAAAGGTAAGTCTAGGCTGCACATTGCATGAAACTCAGACATTAGAAGCAGTATAGCTACCTCATGGCAACAATTCACCAAAATCATTCCCATGCTACCAAGAAGCAGGAAATACTAGCTTGGTACTATCCTATCTACTGACTTAGGCATGCTGCTGTTAGAGCTAGTTTTGAACATTAATTTTCATATGTCTCTTCCAGACTCTGCACTGGGCAATGTAGGCATAGCCTTGGGTCCTCCTGCCCTGTCTTAAGGGAAAGAAAACGTATATGGCAGAACTGTGAGATACTCAGACATTGTGAGTGAACAGAATTGGGCTCAAGCGAACATCACTTTAAGACAGTAATCATTTCTGATTTACAAGGAGCAAACTGAACGCATATATTGCCTACTTAGTGGCTTGTTTAGATAATGTTATTAAAATCGATGTGTAAAATAGACATGTCAGATTTTACTAGAAGGAGCCAATGGCAAGCCACATTCAGTTTATGATCTTTTCATTACAAAATAAAACCAACAAGTGCCTTCCCCACTGCTTATTGTTTTGTAGAGTGTAGTTGCCTGCTGTATGTAAGTCTAACAGCGAAGGCTGGCTCCAATTTATGTAACTATGAATCATTCAGTAGACTTCTGCTATTATATAAATACTTATAATGATAAGGACAGAAAAGGCCTTGAGTTGCTTCACTATGTTCGAAGAAAGTCTATGCATCTGTTGTGGAAACCACAGGGAGGGGAAGGAATGCTCTGGTCAAAGTGGATGAGACTGCCCATGCAAATGCAGCATGGGCCTGAATCAGTTCTTCCCAATTTTCTTTCTTCACTTCTATTTTTTTTTTTTTCTTTTTTCACAGGCAGTTTCTCTGATAATCCTGTGTGCTGGTATTACCAGCAGCACACAAGTGTGTCTAAAACCTTGACGACAGTAATTAATGTATTCCATCAGCACCCATGTCTCACAGCCAGCTGTTTTGTTGTGAAATCTGCCAAGCCCTAGAGGCAGAAAACTGTGCCCCCTCCTTTCACTTCATACAATGTCTGGTGTAACTTTCACTTAACGATTAGTGGCTTTATTCAATCCATCAGCGTAGGGCAGGGGTTACACTACTCTCAGAGGCATCCAGCAAAACCTGATCTGATAGAAAGCACTCTGCTGAAGAAGTGCCTATCAGAAGAGTAGCTACAGGTGGAGAAATGAGAGAGGAAAGATGGGAGGCCTTTTAGGGAAAGAAATACCTCTTCTGTTCTGCTTAGTTATCAGGGCATACAACAAAATGCCTGGGGAAGATTTCGGCTGTCAGAGGAGGCGGATAAGAGAGAAGCTATGCTTGATTATTACAGTGACCACCAGACTGCATCTGGGCTTTCTGTCTTACTCTATTCCAAGCAGAGTCTGAGAAACCTGTTTTGTGTAAATTCACTATATGGAAACCTCCATTGTTAATTGCACTTAGAATAGGAATGGAGCATTTTTATATACCATACATACTTACCAACGTGAAAGTAGAAAAGGAAATTCTGATCATCTAGAAAGAAAACCACTTCTTAATCCAAGATTGAGAGGAACAAGCAATGGAAAAACTCTTTAAGAAATTCCCTTCTAAAAACTTTTGCACTGACTAATGAGTTTATGAGTCATTAAATCTACTGTTGTCCTTCTCCACTTCACAGCAAGAATGTCCATACAAATTAATTTTCCATTACTATTGTCTTAGTAAAGACAAAGAAAACTCGGGTACAGAGAGGTGGGACTTTAACTTGGCTGTCAAAACAGGTAGGTTTTATAACCTTTCTCAAATCTTTTGAAGGCAGTAGTATGAAAGCATTCTCCACCAGGAACATTAAACTTTAAATGAAGCAGACATGAATGTTCCATAAGTGCCTCGTTATCTCTAGGGCCATTCCCCAGTCAAACCTGCTTGAAGACTCTCAATCAATGTTGGCTGCCTCAGGAGTACTTCAAATCTACCACCTATTCCTTTCCCAAAATGTGCTCCAGGCTGCAGTTGTCATTCCTGGTTCCTGTGCTTCAAGTCCCTTGTTTGCAGTAGCCCTCTCTAGCTTAACTCTCCTAATTCGTACCTTTCACCTTCCCTTCCCATAGTAAGTCTGTGCTCTTTATTTCCATCTTCACAACTCTGTTCTTAACTCCGTCTCCTCCATGAATCAGGAAGGTTTCTGTGTTACCAACACTGATTTACTGGATGGACAAAGAAGCTATACATCCTTCCACTGAAGCTGCCCAACCCAGCATATACACCTGCAACATCTGAAGCAGGTATCGCTGCTCAGCCTTCCAGCTCTGGTCAGTGCTACACTGCTAAATGCTGCAGACAGCAAATGCTTTCTGCTCTCGTGAGGTTACATGCTGTTCTCTTCTTCTCATAGATATCCACTGTAATCTTGTAATTTCTAGAAAACTGAGCTTGACACTTCACCATAAAACAACCGACTGATACTACTACTCCTGAGACTTGGGCCATGTCGACCAAAGAGTGTGTTACTCCATTTCTTTTGCAGAAAAAGCAGATATCAGTTCTTACCAATCATTCTGTAGGTGACAAATAACTTCAGTAGATAGGTGTGGTATTTAAATATAGGTAAAGACTCCCTCCTGTGGAGCTGAAGGAACTCTGCAAAACCCTACCGGGTTTTGAGACTTTTGCAGGGGAAGTTGTAAGTACCAAGTAACATTTGAGACAGGCATTAACTCTGGGCACCAATCCTTAACAAAATGTAGGCAGTCAGTCTGAGTCAGAGGCATCTAAGTCTAAATTTGTTAGCTTGAAAAAACAGATTCAGCTCCTGCCTACACCAGCAGACAGCTACAGTGAGGTGGCTGTGTGTCACTAAACCATTTTCAGAAAAAATAATGATGGTTGCAGTGCTGTCTGTCACCACATTCTGGATTTCATGCTCTTTGCACTTTTGATGTCATGAGAGGTGCGGGGCTGGGGATAGCTGGAAATACATGTGGCTTGTGAGGAAATTTCTGCCCTATGCTCATGCTTCTGGTGTCTGCTTGAGCCTTCACAAAGACCTTTTTCCAGTCAACAGGCATGAGGAACAAAGAGGGCACCCGTGAAAGATTGTGAGGATGAAAACTAGGCGTCTGGCAGATGAACTCTGAGCTCCAGAGACACCTCAGTTTTTTCAGATGTCTCCACGTATGTGCAGATCCTACTCCAGCACAGCCACCACGGCTCCATGCCCACCTCACACCGAAGCCTCCCTCCAGCTCCAGGAACCAGTTACTGCTTCATACCTTTCTCCCAGCACTGGGGCTCACAGGCATCCTGTCGAGTGGGCTCCACTCCCACTCCATGTTGGGGGCAATGAAGATGGGGCCAGTGGGCCCAGCCAGTGTGTGGAGGCCACGGTGGCTGCTCTCCCTCTGGCTCACCCCGGGCTGCAGGGAGCCCTGGGGAGCCATCGCTGCCTGACCATCCCCATCCAGCAGGCCTTGGCAGCCCAAGCAGTGGCACCAGCCCAGACTCTGCCACTGCCCAACAGGGCTGCCACTGCTCCTTCTGCCCCAGCTGCACTGCTGCCCCCCTGCCCTGCTGCCATGCTGCCCTGGCAGCCTGAGGGTGCTCGCAGGGCAAAGGGCTATTGTGGTGGCAGCTGAAAGAGAGGGGGACACCACCTCCTTACTGGCCCTGCCTGTCTCCTCCCATCCCCCAGGGAAGGCTGAAGTCCTCAGCTCCCTGGAGCTGGAGCAACCCTCCTCAGGCCTCCGTTCGTTGCCTTCCCTTTGCCATTGCAAAGGGACTGTTGCTGCCTCCATGGTGCAAAGTCCTGGCACAGGGCAGATTGGAGGGCTCTGATTGAGTCAGTTCATGTCCCTGCAGGGTGGTGGGCAAGGCTGCCAGGGAGGAGAGGCACAAACACATTGCCCCATTGCTGAGCAGACCTTGCCATCAGTTTCTCTCCTGTCATGCCCTTGGTCAGCCTTTGAAAAGAAACACGGGATGCCCACAAAGCGCTGGATGGTGGCTGAGGGGAGAGGCCCTCGAAATAGCCACCGCTCAAAGCAAGGCAGGACGCAATGGTAAGAAGTCCCCAGTGGTGCTTACACAGCAGGGATGGAATGAGAGAAGTTTAAGACCAGTAGCAAGTGCATTTCGGCAGCCCAAAGGAGTCAGCTTCTTTAACTCCTTCCTGATCCGAGGCTGGCCATTTACATTTCCCAGAGGCAAAGGAGGCCTTTGTGCATTTTATTTCTCCCAGAAGATTTGCAGTCAGCTCTACCATACACCTGCCACCCTGCCAAAAGTAATGTAAACAAGGTCTTTCTGTTTGGTCTGTAGCCAAGAAAATCTCTGTGTATTTTGAACAACTCTGGTCCTGATGATCAGGATTTTTTGAACACACTTCTTTTTTTCTTTCACTTGTGCTGCATATAATGGCTTGTAAGTGGTGTGTTCTCCTATATTTCTGCAGTCTCACTTCTACAGACCCAGGGTCAAACTCTGAAGCACGGCTCGAAGGTCTGAAACACTACATTTAAGGGTAGCTGAGTTTGAAAGTAAAATGTGTTGGATGCACTATCAGCCCTGCTGCAATGTTGGTGCCTCTTGCAGAAGACCTGTGTAGCTCTGTGAAAAGAACAGAATGCTTTTACTCATTCCTTCAGCTACCTTCTCTGTATGAACAGTTACGTGCTGCTGGGAAAGGGAAGGGCACCCAGTAGGTAGAAGACTAAGTTTTAAAACATGACAATTGCTTTTGCTACAGAGAATTGTTTCAGTATGATTTAGAATTAATTTCACATTTCAAAATGCCTCTATTTTATTTTAATGTTGTTTACTATTCCTTGAGCAAAAAGCATATAAACACATCATACAATGGGAAACTTTTTTCACTTGTATAACTAAGAAACATACAATGAGATCGTGGTCAAACTTTCTAAAAACTTTTACCTCCGGAGCTGAAACCACTCACTGAAATGGGAGATTATAATAAAAGTCCAAACATAACCTTAATGATAGGTTTTGCTCTTCTGAAAGCTATAATATAGGTCAACTACTTGTACCAGCCCAGCATATGGGGTACTTCTTTTGTCTCTGCCACTTACAAAAGCTTCCTTTGAGCTAGGAAAACATCCTTGGGTTCCTTAAATGAATCATCAAAAGAAAAGGAAAAAAAAAAAAAGGGGGGGGGGAATAAAATTACAATAAAAAAAGGCTTATCGACTCCATGCAGTTCAACAAACTCCCAAAACAGAAATAGAACTCTGCCAAACCTCTAATGCCACAAGGTTCACTCATTTCCTGACCTGATCTTGCGTTTTCCATTCCACATT
Organism: Todus mexicanus; assembly: GCA_013389965.1. Classification (NCBI taxonomy): domain Eukaryota; kingdom Metazoa; phylum Chordata; class Aves; order Coraciiformes; family Todidae; genus Todus; species Todus mexicanus. The sequence goes on along the minus strand of WEIS01001840.1, from coordinate 23,167 downwards.
GAAAATTTCCACTAGAAAATTTCACTGTCTCCTTCTCGAGCTGCACGTGTTGTCATGTATTGTCTGGTCTTTCTGTGCTGGAAACACCTATGGTCATAGAATAATAAGAGTGATGAATAAGACCCAGACGGTGGAAAGAGAGAGAAAAGGATAGTTATGCGGAAAATCCAGAAGATAGGAAAAGCTGAAGAGATACACAAACTGAGAAGGAAAACACTGGAGATGGAGAAGAGAGGGGGAAGGTGATGAAAGGAATAGAGGTGGCCCTCAGAAAGGAAAGATCGTGGAGAGGTATTTCACTTTCCCATCCATTAGAAGTGGAGAAAGCCATAGAATTGCACTCCTCATTTCATTGTATACTCAGTGGAATTCTCCCATCTGGTTTGACATACCAGCTGAATCTACAATCCACTCTGTAGCCTCTACAAATATGTCAATCAAAATGACCTTCTGTGAAAACTGTGAGAAGGCACTCTTTTGTGTTATCCTCACATGCATGTTAGATCCACACAGAATCCCTGCTGTATCTTATTTTCAATCACAGGACGTTGGAAAGCTTCTACAGATGTTATTTTTACCATGCAAGTAAAAGAATATCGTGATGTGACTAAACCATGAAAGATGAGGAAAAACCATGAAATAGTGTCTGGTGTGTGAGCTAGCAAAAGGGGATCAGTCACACATGGGAGGCTCTGACATGGACAAGCTCAGCACTCTTTTACATGACTCATTCTGGAACCATTGAGACAATCAGCTCTGCAAATATTGCTAGAGAGCTGATGATGAAATTGCTACAGTCAACCCAGATGTTCCTGTAAAGAAGCCCTTCAAGAAACTCCTGGAGCATCAGTGATAGCCAAAGAAAACTTCCCTATTATACCACAGAGCAATTTAAACAAGTTTCACCATCCAGCTGCAGGAGCTTCCTCAGGGTTCTGGTCTTTCTTTCTTTTGTGTGTCTCAGATCTTCTTGTACTCACAAAGTCATTTCAGTCACTAAATAACAGGCCTAAATCCCTCGCCTCACAGGAAATTTGAGGAACAATTTCACTGCATTGCAATGTTAAGTTTTATTTTAGATAAACTCTGAGGAAGCTGCCAGACGTATGCAGCCTACTTGATCTGTTATTGCCAAGCTGGGCTTTATCCAGATACTCACAGGTGTGTATGCCACTCCTAGAGCTATCTCTTGCTTGTGTAAGTGTTACTTGCAATTAGTAAATGATAATTGCTCAGGTTTGCACAACTCTGATCAAATAACATACACCTGTGCTTGCTGTTGGTACTGCAGATAACATGAAACTTTAAGCTATACTAGAGACAGAGACTGACCAAAAGCCCTGTGTTCTCTTAAGATTATTCCATGCTACTACCTTTTCATCTTCTGCCATATGCTTCCTTCATATTTCTATTCCCATCAGATATAGTCAGGGAGACTCCTATCCCTTTTTACTTAAGCAAATACTGCAATTCATTCTAATCCCATGCTGGAAATTGATCTCAAGTCAGAAATTCTGGCATTTCTGTGAAGAGGACTAAGTCAGTATTTTTACATTTCTGGCACACAGTGGCACAAGTGAAATTGGAATTATTTTGTGAGTATGTGGGGAGGAGGGGCAGGACATGACAACAGGGACTGTAGTAGGACATCCATCATCTTGTGTAGCAATGATGATCAGTATATATATTGTCAGGGTGGAGACTAACAAAAAAATCTATAACAAAATACAGGGGCATAGTAAAGAGACATTATTTCTCCCTCTTTCATAGACAAATAAACTCAGGAGCATAGTTTTCTTGGAAGTTCTTCATACTGACTCCGAGAAAAGCATAAATGCCCAGTAGCCTTACTCCCACCTCCTAATTCTGAATATCAGATGCCGATGCCTTTTCATTAGTATCATACTTCTGGTAAGTGGTCTTCTGCAAAAACAAGGTGATATATGGTTCCATTTAGTGCTCTTCTGTGAAGAAAGGCATCTTATTTCAAAATAACTAGATTCTTACTGGAGGATGCCTTAGGAAACATTGCTACAATTTCCTTCTGACAAGTACTCGCAACTTAAATAAATGTGTCTGGGTGGAAAACTGATACAGCAGTGAACACTTATCTGTGATCCCTGATAGAGTCCTTGGATGCTTCACTGATTAATTCATTTCAGCCTTAACTGAGTTGCTTTACTTGCTGAAGTTAGTTAAGTTTTCAATTGGCCTGCAACTGGATCTTAATCATGCATCTCAAAGGTATGGGGAGGCAATTTGAGCCAACCTGATGACTCACTGTCATGCTAAGCAGGTCACACTTGTCCAAAATGGTTGCGTAAGTGTGGGGGGAGGGAGTTCACCAGGATGAAGCTAAACTGATCTGTGTTGATCTCAATCAAGCCTCTGTCCATCAGTAAACCAGATCCTGTGACACGAGTAATCAAAATAGAAATCTGATGTGCAAGTGTCTTTGTGAACTTAAGACCATTCCTTTCTTTAGACAGCAGACTGGTAAACGATGCCTCATGTAAACTGAGGTGGAAACAGTTTTAGTAAGGCCTACTGTATCAAGCAGATTTTCTGCTCATAGTGAGAATATTGGAAGTACCACAGGAGCTGATTCTGTTGTCAAGTTCTGATACAAGGAATGCCAGCTCTCTCAAGCATATTCTGAGAAAATCAACAGTCTGTCTTTTAGAAGAAATAAAGAAGAAATGAGAAAAGCTGATGACTGGGGTTCAGTTTGGTTTTTCTGTATCTCCATTGAGTTCTTGAGCATTGGATAAATAGGTTTTCAAAATCAGAATAAATAAGCAGCCTCTTGACTTCTCCTCCTAGAGGATGTTTCCCTACAGTATCTTTTTAAGGAGCCTTCCTTGCTCCACCGCTTCACAAAATTCCACTCTCCATTCCCTATCAGATAACCAAGCTGAAGTTTTAAATAGGGGAAACACAGGGCCAGCTACGTGGGAGAACTGCTCTCCCTTTCCCATTTTCCTGCCATATGCTCAGATGAACAGCCACCGTATGCCAAAACCACCAGCATCCCACATCATGTGAGGAGCACACATGTGATCACATAATGGGAAATAACATTCAGCGACTTGATCAGGTACCTCTTTGTCACTTGATGGAAGGAAGAGCTGTAGGAATATCAGAGAAGAAGAAACTAACATAAAAATTAATTCAGCCTGAAACACACTCCCTCTCCAGCCACTTCCAAGAATACATTCAAGTGACACTTACTGCTACTGATGGGCAGCTGGTACGCTGTTCTAGAAGTGAATGCATTGGCCATGTCTTTGTCATCACACAGTTGAACTACAGCAATGTTGCTGACTTCAGGAAGAAGCCTTTAACCCATAAGAATATCCGCGTACATACAGAGATGAGCAGGCTGTCATTACATCCATATAGATTTGTGAGGCACAATGGTTGATCCCACGATGCTTTGGGTGTGTACTCTAAAGATGTGCAAAATCAGAATCAGGCTATAGGATATTAGAATCAACATCTTCTTACCTGTCATGCTTTTTGATATAGTCTTTCATAATATCAACACTTAGCAGTATGTTCTTCTAGCTTTTAAAAACAAAAAAACCGACAATGTATTTCTCCCCATGAATCAATCTTTTCCCTTTCAGCAGCAGCTTCTTCCACTCCCACTGCTCTAGATCACTTCCTTCACCCACGCATTCTCCAAGCCGTCTTTGGTACTATCTACATCATGCCTCCTTGGATTCCTATCTCTTCTGTGCAAGAAAAGATAGTATCTTTTCTAACATTTTTGGAGTAATTACAAGTCCTATCTGTAAAAGGTGCAAGAATTTGCATAAGCAGTAAGTGTTCTGGCTAACGCTAATGAAGGGGAACACACCCCAGTAAATCCACTCCTGAAGTGTCCCGTCTGGGATCAGACCATGTGATGGCCTCAAGCTTAGCCTAATTAGAGCACAGTGTCTACATTTAGGGGTTTCAGGGCCAAACCCCACGGGACAGATTTGATTTTTGCCCCTCTCTCCTCCTCCCTCTATTGTGCTGGTCCAATTAATTGGCACGTCCCTGGTCAAACAATGGGAGAAGTTTGGGACTTCCTTTTTAGCAAATGGCAATGCAAGATTGACTGTTCCTTTAGGGCCTTGTTATCTACAACTTTTGTCACCTCGGTTCAGTAAATTTTTGAATTGCATTTCCATATCAGACTTGCTTCTTTGAACTCACAAGTATGTGTTCTGTCAATCAAGTTTCCTCTTCATGTCACAGCACTTCCCTTCTCGCCAAAAATTGATCATGGGCTCGGGCTGACAGCTGCAATCCAGCCGCTGAGCTGCACTTGGAGCTGTGAGTGAGGGGCATCAGCTGAGCAACTCCCCAGACAACACGTGCTTTAGTGGGAAGAATTCAACACAACATGGTTTGATGTTTCACAGAACAAGTCAAATAAGTTCAATAAGCCATCCTTGTCAGTTTAAACCTTGCGAATTTGAGGTCATGCATCAAGGTTTTTGTTTGGTCGTGATATTAAATAAATAAGTAAATATTCGCTATTTCTGAATCACACTTTTTTTTTTCTTTTATCTTTTTTTTACAGAACTTCTGGTAGCTATGTTGGCTCAGTTTTTCTTTGGGAACAAAATTAATGGTGAAATACTAGGATCTCCCAGAATGTCATGCAATGTAGATAACTCTGGTGTGTCACAGGGAGTCCAATTCTATCTCTTTCTGATGGGAACTGGTTGCTAGTAACAAACTGATGAGCTCTGCTGAGTTTTTGTGAAATGGAAGAGGAGGCTTTATGTCTGTTGCTTTTATGCTATTAACTTGGCTTTGAAGCTTTTGGGCCAACCTGCTAGTCTGTGAACTGCAGCACCTAGGCATAGAGGTGCTTACTATCCTTCCACTTTTGCTAAAAAGGGTGGTGTCTCCATAAAAGATCCAAGGCAGAAATGCCAGAGAAAAGCACTATCTTTGGCCATCTCAGCTAACATTCAGTGTACCTCATCACTTGAAGCCCTTGTGGTTGCTGTACTGCTGAACTTGCACTCCAGAAGAGACATCTGATTGCCTCAGGTGAAGGCTAGTGCCACAATATTTCTGTGGTTGGCCTTTGGCTTCTTAACACAGATGTCTCAGCCCTCTGTTTACCTGGCAGCGTGCACCTCTTTGTTCCCTGACATCTGGCATAACTCTGTGATAAAATTTTGTGTAATATATGTAATCAAACAGTAATAAAAGAGGATTTTGGGGTTGTGTTTCTGTGGACATTCCAGTACTTAGCTTTTAATTTCTGCAAAAATGTTTGGACTGAGCTGAGGTAGGCTACTTCCAATATAAAAATAAAATATACCTGAAATATTCTAATCAATTCACTGACAGTAAGAATGGGCTCTTAATATTTATAAGCTATCCCAACACACTGAATTGTTAATGGTAATGATAATTATAATTATCTGCATATAAAACTAAATGAAGAGTCAGAGTTTTTATCAGTGCTGAATCTCTTTTCTATGTGGTACTTTGTAAATCACATTTCTTTTCCTTAGCTGATCATTCTTATCAACAAATTTTACTGTGATTTTTTTACAAAGAAAGTAGAAAAATCTTGATTCAAAGAATACTCATATCTCATCTGATCAATGAAAACTACCAAAACCAGTAATGAGATTATAAGTTCCAAGAAGTGGTATATTTTGTTATTCGATTCCATTATATTTTTAAAGAACTGTCTTTTTTAAAAGTCTTCAGAAAAAAATTAGGGAAAAAAACCTTAAATGGTCTACTTCAAACTCAGAAGTCATTTGCTATTAACATTCTCCGATTTGAGATCAGACTTGAAAAATGCCATTTGAATACTAATACAATAATGAATACAAATAACGGAGCAATAAATAGTTCCTGCATCAGCAATAATAAATGTTCCTGCATCAGGCATCCCCAGATGATACTTGTACTTCGCAAAAAAAAGGAGACATTTAATGATACAAAGATTTTCTGCATTAGGAATTTCAGGCCTTGATAGCATCAGTGTCTGAAGACAGCAGCTGTGCAAGCAACAGAAAAATTCAGTCTGGCTTGATGTCTGATCAGAGTGAATTCTTGAAACATTGTCTTTTGTGAACTGTGTAAGAGGCTGAGATTCCTGAAGAAACCATTATGTGTCCAGCACTTGCCAGCCCATGTTCCAGAGCATGTGTCTTGTGAACCAAGCAAGGTACAGGCAGGTGCTGAGATACAGAGGTTGGTTTGGTGGGTGTTTTCCATCAAACTGGGAAACTAACCAGCATAGCCCAGGTATCTGTTTCACATGGAAATGCCACCAGCTCCTGGACAAAGCAAGTGCCTGAAAAAGTGGCATCAGTATTCTGAAGAATCCCAGGAATGAAAGAGAGCAGCACACGATTGTAGACTTTACTTAATAGGAGGAATATTTAAACCTCTGCTTTTTCTGCAGTAAAGCTATTATTATCTGAACTCTCCGTCTTAGTTCCAAATATCTGGATTTTATCAAATGCACCTATTTTTGAGAAATTACAAAATAAGAAAATCCATTTAGAAGGAGACAAGAAATAAAATCCTTCAGGAAAGTAACAGTTCCCTTTAAAAACCTGGAATGAGGCTCCAATCTGCAGTGCCAGATTGCAACAATGGCAAAGGAAAAAGTCATCAAGGAAAATGCTGACTTCATATCACACCTGATGGTAACAAACCCGGCTGCGATTTCAAGCAGGGGAACAGTACTTCTCCCTTAGCACTTTAAAGTCTGCTCAGTTTTAAAGTTCCTGCTAAATTTGACATTTTAAAGGGGCATTTAATGGAGCTGCTGCTTGTACCTTGTGTTATGCTTTAGCTCTGAAAGGAAACCTTGCCAGTTTTGCTGAAGTCATGCCAGGAGTGTGGCAATGTGCGCTATGCGTGATCATCCATTTGGGACAGAAGCGAGATGGTCACTTGCACAGACCTTTTATAGCCATCTGAAGATCGAATGACCTGCTGTGGTTCTAATCAGGGCTCAGCTCTGTGGGAACTGCCAAAAAGAAAAGGCCAAAGGAGAGAGAGAATTCAAAGCTCACATCATAACAGCAATCAAGTGGGGCCATAGTTACAGGCAAATCACAGAAACGAGCAGGGTAAAAGAATTATCCAACTATCACAGGCACATTAACGCTGGTTGCATTCCAAAACACTCATTACAGCACTCCAGTGTGGCTCCTTGTACAGCTGGTCAAACAATGCTCATCAAATAAACGATTTGACAAATTTTGCAGTTTCAAAAATAAATTATCTAAAAAAGTGTGCTTTTTTAATTATTCCCACAGCTGTAGTCTTGAAAGCCTAGAAATATGTTCAAACTTGCCTCTTTCCCTCAGCTTGCTCACTCTCTACATTTTCTTAATTCATGCTCCCCAGCCGCAATTTCTGAGCAACCCTGTTAAAATAAGTCTCTGCATGCACATTGCAGACTTTCTAAGCAACTCAGAACAGAAACGCTGCATACTTTGTCCAGTTCTCCTGCTCAACCCTAAGTTTTAATAATAAATCAGCACGTCAGTACACTTGACAAAGCCCAGAACCTTGAGGGTTTCTCCCAGACAAATCAGGCATCCAGTTGTACTTCATCAATGCTCCACTGAAGCTAATGGCATTGTGTTGATTTACACTGCGTGAGGATCTGCTCCATCATCACAATGACTCAGGTCAATGCACTTTTGAGAAAGGGTCCTGATTAGTCGCTTGCCTGAGTTTGCTTCTCTGTTTTCTACTACACTGGAGTTTATAAATAAGTACGGTCCTGCAAATTTGTAATTATCCCCTGATACTTTTGTTTGGAAAAAACCCAAACAGCAAAATAGAACATATATCTATTGAATTGATTTTTTTCTTTTTTCCTTTATTAGTGGAACCATCAACATTACTATTTGCACATAATGGTGTACACTGAGTGCATCTCCCAAATAATTGCAAAATAATAGGTCGACAAATTTGTCATAGCTCTTCTGAGTGACTTTAAATGACAACCATGTTAGCATGGCCAAGACTGTGCAGTCATCCCCTAATGATAGACCTGATTGATTCAGTTCTCCACAGCTCTTGCTTTCTAACCAGAGAGCTTCCTTCTCTTGAACAGTGAAATTGTTGGTCGATAGAGGGAGGCTTCTGACCACAGGAAGCAGGAGCCTGGCCAGGACTGGGGCCTCGCTGCGGAATTTGACTGTCTGGTGAAACACAAGTGAGTGTTCAGTCTTGCCACTTTAAGAATTAAATGCAAAACCCAACTCCTTGGAATAGTTCGCCTTTTTCTAATAATAATACTCTTTGTGATGCATTCATTTAGAAAATCAAGCCAAACTTAGCATTCCATCAAAGAAAGAGAAGAGAATAAATGTTTTTTATCACTTACTACAGCCATCGTAACAAAGGACATACAAGCATCAGGGTTATTAGTGAAATTATATCAGAACATCATCTTTAGATTCAGAAGGAACTTACCACTTCCCTGTTGTCCACTAAAAAAAGTGGTTTAGGCATATGCAAAACACACACTAATACAAGTCTCTCAAAATTTCTCATCTCTTCTCGACCATGTTTTTAAGAACTTGATGAATTGACTGTGGCTAAGAGAGGAAACAGTAGTGGTAGTTCAAGCCTCTCACAAATCCTCTATCAAAATGGGTGTTAAGCAATGTTGCAGTCTCAGTGGGAAATTAAGTTGTGGATTGTTCTTACGGTTAGAACAGGAAAAGTGGTGTGTGCTGATGGAGATTGTGTTGGTGACTTTAGGCACATGACCAGTACATATTTGCTAGAATCTGGATAAAGATGTGCACGTTCACTCAATAACTCCTGACCAGTCAAAGCAGTTCAGTAAAGTCAGTGGAAAATTAAGCATAAGGAAAGAAACAGCTCAGAAACAGAAATGAGTAAAAATTAAAATGTGTATCTAAAATGGAATCAGAATGTTAAAAGTAGAAATTAAAAAAAAAAAAAAAGAAGAGTATTTTCGCCTGTCTGATTCTGTATGCATTGCAAGTGTTCTTAAAACACAAAATCTTATGCATTTTACCTTTCTTTGTCTTTCCACAGTTGTGTACTTTTTTCACATTTTGATATCTTGCTACACAGGAGTCCTAAGGGAGACGTAGAGACCAAGGTTGGAGACACACTTATTTGGTGCAATCGAAGAGTCTACAGGAAAAGCAGGCAAAAAAAGATGTCAAGGGTAAATGAAGCAGAGTAGGTGTGAGCACAGATGCTAGAGAGGCCGTTAGGGAAGAAGACCCTATTGAGATCCTAAAAGGGCTGAGAGACAAGTGAGGAAGAAACGGAAATAAAGGGAAAGAAACTCAGAAAACTATGAAAAGGTAGTGCTTCAGAGAAAATGTGCCTTAAGAGCAGCTAAGTGGGTGGAGAAAGGCGTTGGGCCAGCACTGAAGAGGATGAAAGCAAAATCTATACTCACATCAAAACATCACTAATTCAAACAGTGAAGTCCTTCAGCATAAGGACTGAACACCATACAGTGAGGGAGAATGAAGTGAACAGATAAAAACTTCAGAAAAAGAAATTAGAGAAACTGGAAAAGGAGCAAGGAGAAGGTTTATCAACAACAATCAGTCAGGATTCTCAGTGCAGTAGTTGAGTCAGTCTTGTCATCAGGAAGGAACTTCGTCTCAGTGCAGGACCAAAGAGAGACTGAAAAGTCTAAATGAGCGTTTTAACTATCAAGCAGGGATTTGAGAGGAGCAACCAGAGGGAAGAGGTAAGAAGAGGCATAAAACTGGATAGATGATGTTGAGAAGTGGAGAGTGTAAAGAGAGCCTCGTATTTAGAACCTGCATATTTCCTCCTTGAAATGATGAGAATTTATTTTTGAGATAGTCATACTTTGTGGAGGGCAAGGGGGCTGTAGATGATCTTTCTCATACAAGTTACATTTGAGCCATTGGTGTCAGGTGGCACTGGAAGGGTTAACTTCAAGTCCCACTAGGCAGTCTTACAGCTGGTGAAATGCATCTGTCAACAGAACTATTACTGTCATCCCCAGATCAGCACAATGTCCTTGACCCTGGAGGTCAACTGCGAGGCATTAGCTGTTACACAGACAGAGCTGTCATGTTCCGGTGGGAATCGAAAGGTTACAAGACCAATTGAATCAGCCCAAGAAGTAAAACGGTCCCTCCTTATCCAATAGCAGCTTAGACGTGCAGGTGAAATGCAGTGTGATGGAATTACTCCAGCACCTTTTCCCCTTGGAAACCCAGATTTAAACATTCCCTTTCAAATAGGTAAGGAGAGGGACTCTGGTTATCGTCCTTCATAGCCCTCATTTACGTGCATCACAAAACCATTGCATAGTTTGCTGTGTGCAAAGCCTACATTAGATAGTGAGTGGCTGAAGGCTGGAAGGGGGTAGGAAGCAGACTGGGATAGGGAGACCCCAGGAGTGGCACAGCTGGGAGGAAATAAGCAGCACAGTACAGAGGTCACAGGATTGCAAAAGTGAAGTGCTGCAGGACAGAACTAAGGTGTTTGTGCTTTTGGCCATAAGAAGGTGAACATGGATTAAAAACTCCTTTTTGAAGTAACTGCTGGCATTCCCATTGACTTAAGCAATGTTTTTTTATCATTTTGTTTACAGTGCAGTCACAGTAACAACTTCTTGGTCACAACAGAGGCAGAGAGCTCTTAATGTCACATTTCTCTGAAGGGATGTGAAGTCTTAAAGCTAAGATTTCATTAGTGAACAATTTTGTTAAACCTCCTCTGATGATATATATAGACATATAATCCAGTGCTGTTCAATTGCCAGACCTGGCAATTACATCCCAGCTTAGCTGAAATATTATCTAAATTGCGTTTTTAAATGGGTGATTGACAGTGGAATGACAGCACTTCCCTCAATACTAGAATATGGCAGTGTGGAAAGGATATGAGAGAGCTACGGAGAGACAGAGAAAGCAGAGAACTTAGGTAGAATAGGTGAAAGGAAAGGGAAAAATAATCAAGTTCTCTTGTTCTTTTTTTGTAAATTGATTGTAAACTATTAACCTGGCAGCACATTGTTCAGCTTGTAGTAATGCCTCCTCCTTTGCTCCTCATGTTACAAAGAGCTTTCAGACCCCTTGGCTTTCTAACACTCCTCACCGAGGTGGAAGGCTAGGTGCACCTGAGTAAAGATTCCAAGACAAAAACTCAATAACAATGGAGTTGTTATTAAGCAGGTGTTCTTTATTGCAGCACTGGGCAGCACTGGGGATCACTCCACCACGTGCGCTCTGACAAATCAGCAAAATTCACCAATATATATACAGAACAAAAATACTTATTTATCAAATAGACAGATATATTCATCACATTTCCTAGAAAGGCCAGTCTTATGCTAATGGTTTCCTTTGCCCACACATGGTCACGGAGTTAGTTCATCCATCATACAAGGTTTTTGGAATACAAGAGGATGGCAACTGAAACCCTCCAGGTGGTTGTGGCAAAACTATGCTGGGTGGGATTATGCAGTCTGGATACACAAAAGTTGTTGGCTGTTCTTCCTTTGTCTTGTGTCTGGGGCTTACAGGCAATTCAAGGCTGAGATATCCCTGTGAGTTGTCTCTGCATAGATAAAGCCTTAAAGCAAACCAAGGCTGAGATGCCTGCCTAACCCCCATGGATCACCTGCATGTATTAGATGTTACCAAAACTTGAGGTTAAAAACAGAACACAATTAAAAATACAAGTAAAAAATACACTGGTAAAATTTCAATGTATCAACCGAGGGAAACCAGGGATATCAATCCTTTCACTCTAACCCCCCCAACAAAGTTTTTTTTTTTTTCTTTTGGGGCAACCTGCATTAGCAAGATATTTTTGTGTTACTTAAATCGTGGACAACCTCCCACTACATGCCACACGGGGAGAGGACTCTACCCTTTTGTTCATCTCTGGGTTCCGTGAATACTGCAGCACTCATAAAGTTAGCTCAGCCCTTGCAGCAGGTGGAAGCTCCCAGCTCCGCAGCAGCTGTGCATCGCCTTGATCTTCAGGTTTTCACACACAGTCCTCAACCTCCCCTGCCCGAGCCTCCTTTCCCTGATTTTTTTTTAATGTGGAAAGCAGTAACTCTCTGGCCTGGCTAGCCCACTGCTATCAGATTCCACCAGAGGAATTCCAGGCACGAAGCTTCACAGAGCAAATAAGTCTCCCGCCCTCTCTAAATGTCTCCCCCTCCTTCTCGCTCTCCCTGTGGCTCGGAATCCACCCTTATCCACTGCAGCAGGGAAGATATTTTTGAATTGTGTTTATTTGTTGGCACCCTGGTGTGAAAGCTCTTCCCATCAACTGCATATTAATCTTGTCAGCAGTTTGTGAACATTTTCCTCCCTCTTTACCCTAACTAATTGATGACTTTCGGGTCTCTTGCTACCTTCCATCCCCACCTCTCACTGTAATTAAAGTGAAATTAATCTTCCTTATTGTTGTCGAAGTGACTCCAACCATGTCAAAATGGTAAAAAAGGGACTACTTTAGCCATAGGAAGAGTGAAGTTAGGAAAGCTGTAAATTTAATTTTAGGAAAACATATGTGGCGATACAGATATCTAACCATCAAATGTTCAGATGATCTTTAAAAGTCCTTGGTTACTTGTCACTATACTTTTCCCATTGATCCTCAGGCACTGGTTGGAACCTCTACTGGGTCTTCCTTATCTTCAAAACCTCAGGGACACTGAAAACATCCAAAAGCGTATCACCATTATCCTGAAATCTTTGAGACTTATTAGCTGTATTAATTCATACAGCCTTTTATTTACTATATCCATCAATATACTAATTCTTCTGTTACTTGATTACCCAAACATGCCTGGGCATTTTTGCAATCCCAGAATCATGGTCTCTATTTCTTGGGTACATAGCCCACAGCAATTTTTATTTCAGGGTGTTTTTGAGGGGCTGGATTAAATCTAGTTGCACTGAGCAGTCATCTTCAGGAAAAGGCAGTATGAAAAGCTCTCTGACTGATAAGGGCAAGAGCAAATGATGTGATGCTGTGAATGGATGGAGACATTGACTAGTTGGAGTTACTGAGGAGCTTAGAGTGCCCACCACACAGGGAGTACACATCCCACCCGCTACAACCTCCATCAGAGAGCATGGAGGTCTCCCCATCCACTTGGCAGGGTGAAACCAGTAGAAACCCTGTTTGGATTTTTACTCATTTGATGGTCACTTCTGATGAGCTGCTCTAGCCTTTCACTTCTTTGGGCTAGTGAAGATTCACATGTCCACATCAGTGTGGACCCAGATGGATCCTGGACCTACCACCAGAATGCTCAAATATATCTAGGATGGATATTGCCAGCTTGAAATAAGCTCTAGCTGATTGAAAGTGGAGCTGCTTGCTTATAGCACCCCAGGCTATACTTACCATCTTATTTTCCCAGCAACCTGGCTAAATAGCTCAATTAAATGCAGATCTCCGGGCACTAGCTTCTAGTTCCTCTATGGTAAGAGTCCCAGTTATCTGGAAAATTCAGCACATGCAATCTCAACCTTCAAGATCTACAACACAGATGGGCATAATTCTGAAAGTCCTCTGAACTATGCCCATCTGCAAGCTAACTAACTGTATTCTGTAGCTTATCTGGCATATATATAATGACATTAACTCTCAGCCTTTACCACCTACATCAAAGTGTGACTTTTGCAGCCACTGTGCCATTACAGTTCATATGTTCATTATTTCAGAAACAGATCATTGTTATTTACTAGGGAGGGGGCTATACTTGAAAAAAACCTGCTGATATTGGAACCTGAAGCAAGTGCTTGGCTTCTTAAGGACCATCTTCCTGAGACCATATGTCCCGACGGCCCTGGGATTTGTACCACATGCCTGTTAGACTTCAACTTTTTCCCTTTGACCCAAAATAGCCAGGACCAACCTGCAGAAAGCATCCTCTCTTTCCTGCATCCTGTCCCCAGCAAAGCTAGAGGGAAGGTGCTTTGACCAATCCAGACCCTGAATCTTCAGAATGCATTTTATTTTTCCTCCATAATGGTGTCCAAAATTGCCCAGATCTGTCAGCCATTTTGGTACACCATATAAACTGATCATATGATTAGTGTTTCAGGAAAAGGGTCAGCTATAGGATAGAAGGGAAAGAAGGAGCTTGCATTGGGGAAAGTGAACAGTGGTGCACATTTACAGTGTCGGGCTGTCTGAGTAAGAATACTTGGTTGTGCTGGCTGAGAGATGCTTTTTAAGAACTTGATATTGTAAGTACTTTATCACTGCTTTATTTGCATGTCTATTGTTTTTACAAAGCATTTCACAGTAGGCAAACAGACATCAACCCAAACTGCAAGGACAATGGCTTTGCTGAAAAATTAGCTACTGGTTTATTTGGGACTGAAACTCTGATTTTTCTCTTTGTTGGCCAGGTTTCTCTACCACACAGTGGAGCTGTCTGCCTCAGGCAAACTCTGCCTCCTTTAAAAGAAAGACCCTGCTTAGCGATGAAAAGTGCAGCAAGGTAAGAAATCTTGTACTGATTGAAGACTAGAAATGCAACAGACAGAGGACACATGACCCTCTAGATGATTCAAATTCAACTAATTCCATAACTCAGCCTCTTCCTGCATAGATTTCATTTGCTTCCTCTCTGAATACTCATCTCCTCTTTCTGCAGATTACATCTTTCCATTCTGAGCTTTGATAGTGTCTCTGCTAACAAACTTACTTCAGTTGCAAGTGTGCCACTTGCTTATTTAAATTAGTATCATCCTGGCTGAGATTAACAAGGCTTTGTGCACCCCAGGGCTGCAACCATTTCTCTTAAATATGTTAATGAGTCCTGCCTAAAAAGTTTTGCCAAAGTCTAAAAAAGTGTAAAAATTGATGACATAATCATGGGAGAGTCTATGGGAATATTAAGGCGGATTAGGATACTATCAACAAATCAGGTTTTAAGTATTGTTCCGCTGGGCAAGGAGTGTTTTCAATTAATTTGTAATTAAATAAGGGAAGCAATTTAGTGAACTCAGAGAGATATTCCAGCAAACGGTTTATCTCATCAGTCTGAACCTCACATTCCTCCAGAACAGGATCATTGTTTAGATCTTGGGCATGTTATATGATCTGACCTATAGGAGTAATTTAATAAAACATCAATATTTTCCTTCTATTAACCCTCAGTGTCACGCTGAACAGAGAGACCTGCCTCCGTCTCCCTTCACAGTTCCCATTAGATCTGCACCCTCTCTAACTAGTTGGACAGGTGTTATAACCAAGCAGCTTGAGGCTTTCAAACACAGGCAAACCAGACATTCTCCAGCAAATTCGCAGCACAACAATAATATGTGAAGGAATGGAGATGAAGGAAGGGAGGGACAGATAGAGAAGACAGAGAACACTGAAGGGGAAACATACCCTGCTCTCACAGTGGAAAACATACTGTCAGTTGAAGAGACTTTCAACTAAGATGATGGGATTTGCTCATATTTTCTCAAAATATTCTTTATAAAATCCTTTCCTCAATCAGACCTAGAAGTAGTTTAAGAGGACCTGAGAAGAGAAGAGCAATTCCAGATGGGGTTCTACGTATGAATATATTCAGGGCAGGCAGAGCAGGGATTTGTTGATTGCTTAAAGAGCTTAGTGCAACAGCTGGGCACATTTTGTGTATGACCAAAAATAAGCACATAAACGAATGCTGATGTCCAGACATCTGGCCTTATAGCTATTGTTCTTGGCTTTTTGGAGGGTTTTTTCCATGGCCAGAGTTACTCCATTAAACAGACTGAGTGGGGAAGAAAATTATGAGATGAGGGAAAAGGAGCCAAGAGAAGAGATTTAGGAGATTATTAAGAAGTAGAGTAGGAAAGAAAAAACAAAAATGAGGTGCAAAGGGAGTATAAAAAGATAGAGTAGGAGATGAAACAGGTGCAGAACTGAAGAATAAAATGTTGGGGACAAGGAATTAGAGAAGGGAATGAATGAAGACAAGATAAGCAGAGGGGTAAAGAGTACCATAACAACCATATGTAGTTAAAGACTTACTGCAACCACTGATAAAGAAAGTAAGGCATAGACACCTTTGGCATAGATCTCTCCCTTTTTAAGCATCCACTCACTCTGGCTTCTCCTCTTCCTCTCTGTGCCTAGGCTGTCCTAGTCATTGCCATGTTCGTGGTAAGACACTTGTTTGGAAAAACAAACTTTAAAAACTGATAAAAGAAATTTTGCTTTATTTTTTTTTCCTTCTCATGTTGAACACATTCTGACGAATTTATTTTAGAAGCTGCAGTGGTACTAATGTTCAAAAGAAAAATGCGGCAATGCAGAAGGAATGACTTTTGAGTCAGAGGTGTTCCTCTTTCTCTCCTTGTGAAAACTATCAAAGCTTTGCCAAGTTGGATGGGTCACATTTTGATTTGCACAGGTCAAAGCTATGCAGGTGATGTGACCAAAGATTTTGTGCACTGTCTGCATGCATAAGTAGTAGGTTGCCTTCTATGGACACTGCTCCTAGAGTTAACAGTGGTAGGACGGACTCCTTCAGGATTGTGTTGATCTGCAACTGGCATTCAGAGAGCATGTTGAAGAGAACGTACTGAATGGAAGAGGATGTGGAGGGGAGAGAGAAGGATGAAAAACCAGTTGATACAGAGCAGGGAACTGACTGGAGCATAAGAAATTGCAAGCAGGAGTCATCTGGACAATGCTCAGATCAGGGATCTGAGGCCACCTTCAGAACAAAAGAGGAGGAGGAATCTCAGGAGGAAAGACTCAGCCTGGGGAGAAGGCTGGAGCCACAAGCTATATTAGAAACCTGTCAGATGAAGAGGTGTGGCAGGAGAGAGATCTGTTCTAGTAGGAATTATGTTCAAGGAAAAGAGTTGGTCTAGATAAACCCAGAGGCTGGAGAAAGAGCAGAAAGTATGGAAGACAGAAAATAGGGTGAATGTCAAGGGGAAATGAAGAATCTCAGAAGCTGAAGAGGTACAGAGCAATAGAGATTGCAAAAAAAGGCAGATAGGAAGAAGTTATTGTAAACTCTGAGTGGCAGAGAAACATTGACCAGGGAACTAGTCAGTGTTGGTGCACAAATCAGAGAAGGGACAAGCTGAGCCAAGAAACTGTGGAGAAGGGATTGAACTACAGCATGTATATAATGATGGGAAAAAGACAGAACTGCAGCAAGGACAAGGGAACAGAGGTGAGGCACAAGGACCACAGCTTGTTTGGAGCTGGCAGAGGGGATCCCCTTTGATCACAGTCACTACATCTCACCACTCTTCCCCTGCCACAAAGTCTCTCTGAAAGCCAACAGTATGTGGTAGTATGAATTGTATGACTTCATCACTGTTTAATGCTCATTCACCTACCACATAGCAAACCTCTGCTGTTACCAGTTATTCCAGTTAGCTCAAGTGACAGGGGCTGCTGAAAGCAATCTTAAGTTATCAGTTGAGGAGTTAAGGATGTCAGTGTGATCCCACATAGATGGTTTATTTTTTCTTGAGTTCACCTTTCCTCTTTGAGGCCTAGGAACATAACTCAGAAAAATATTTTAAAAGAATACTATTAAGCTGTTAAGGTCAAAGACTTTTAAGTTGTTTAAAATAAGGTCAGCATTGTGAGGCATGAATCAAGTCAAAAGTATGAGATTATGCTACTGTAAGAATTTTACTTTGTTTTTCTTACCATTTTTCCTGTGATGCTCTATTAATTTCTATTTTTTATCTAACAGTGAACTCAATGTCCAGTTTGATTTTAATTACCCTTACACATTGTTCAGCGTATGTGGAAATAGTTTCAAAAAAAAAAATTGTTCGTGCCTTTCTTCAGCTACACATAGAATCCTACAAAGAAAATGCCTATGACAAGAAAAATCTCATATAGTTTTCAGGGGATTGTTCTCTGCTTCTCTAGAATTTCCTCCTTTCCCACTCCAGCAGCTGTGGTTCACCCTGTCTCTCTCAAGCTCCCAGTTGAAGCTCCCTTTAAGCTATGCAGTGGCCTGGGTACTTTCAAGTTAAATGCTCCTTGAAGAATTGGATTGTATTTTCCAGTTCCCATTTAGTTATGGCTCCTATCCGACTGTGGCTCAAGCAAGCTCTGCTTCCCTGCCCATACCTGAAACAATCATATGCTGCTGTGTCTAATTTGCCTCAGAAACCTGGAAAAAGATTGCTTTCCTTCTGGAAAGACCAGTCAGGACTGGGTTACAGAGCAATGTGAAACTTTAGGCACATAAAAATTGCTTTGGTTGTGCTGCTGGCATTTCATATTGATAGTATACCCAACTCCAGGCACAGAACGCAGCCACAGGCTTGGCTTGTTTACCATTTTGTTGTTGTTGTTGCATCAAAACCTATAAATTAAACAGAAACCCCAGAAAAGGGTTTCTGTGTTTAACTGCTGCTGAGTTTTTGCCCACTTGTACAACTTCTGGCTTTCCCTCAGATAATTTCGGAAGGACCAGAGGTTTAATCCCCAGTCATGTATGAATTTTCTCCTCTGCAGAAGGGGAAAAAATAGTTAAGAGGAACCAAACAAGACCAGAGGATGTATTGTTGGAAGCAACAATGCATGGAGCCCAAGTTATGGATTAGGTAGGGCCAGAAGAAGCTATTGTAATCATCTGCTCCAGCATCCTGAGTAACACATGGCATAGGACTTTCCTAAATTAGCTTATCTTCAAGCTATAGCATCTGCTACAGGAGGACAGAAACATATAATCTTGCCTGGAAGCTTTCCAGGGAAGGCCATTCATGACAATGCCTGCTGTCTCCAGCCATTAGCTGTGTTCCACATTAAATGTATGGGGCCTTGTTTCCAGTCTAAACCGGTCTACCTTCACCTTCACACAAGGCATAACATCATGTGTTTGTTGTACTGGAAAGATCCAGTCCTCAGTCTGCCTCACCTGTCATGCTTGAACAACAGGATGACTCCACTGAATGGTGTCATCTTGGTAGTGCAGCTCTGCGAAAGACCATGGACTTGAACACCAGTCATGAATGACCCCCTGTCTCCTCACCACGGGTTGCAGAGCATCACTGAGAAAGCCCATTTCTTTTAAAGCCCGTGAGGATGCCTTGCAGGAAAGATACAATGACTTTCAAAACACCAAAAATTGTTTATAATCAAAGTGGTCACTTATAAATAGCTCTCACTCGTTGTCATGTAGCCAGCTTAATTAAGTAGCGCAGAGCGTGTGCGGTCACTCACCTCAGTAGAAAAATCTGAATTGGGCCTTTGCCCTAATGTGAATTTCCTGACCTGACAGATGGGGATTGAGTGTCTGTTTATGTCAAGAGGAGTTTGCTAAGATTTTTCCTCTAATTACTAATTATACCAGTGAAAGGGGCTTTACGGCCGAAGTCCTGGAAATGTGAAACTCGATCATCAGAGATTTGCAGGAAAGATGGAAGATTGATGTGTGACACCAAACAGCTGACAAGGAGGCCAGGGCAGCCAGACGGACAGCAGCTGCTCCAAGGGGCTTCAGAGGTGGGGGGGCACCCGCTCAATGGGGACAGGGGTCCATGGGGAAGCAGAACCAAGGGGGCTGAACCATTTTAATAGTTCACTCGCCCAGTCATTTCAGATATGAATAGATCTAATCTCCCTAGTTTCGAGGCAGCATGTGAGAGTGCATCTGCCAACAGGTGCTAAAGCAAAGCAAGCAGTAAGGCTGAAGGCAGCTGCCACTGCAGAAGGTTACCAGCTTCAGCTATGGCAGAGGGCTCCACAGGGTGCTATGAACACCATAGTGAGGTGGAGGTGGAGGACATAAATCAGCGCCTCCGAGCCTCAAGTTTCCCTTGGTGTGTCCATTCCTTGAGGCCTCAGGTAACCTATCATCTCAGACAGCTATAGAGTGAGGCTAAGGTCACTACAAAGAGACCCCTTCAGGGCAGATTCCTTCTCTGAAGGAGACGTCTTGCATATTGTCATCAGCTGCTTCAATTACTGTTTAGAGGTCAAAAACCAAATCATCCTGGCAGCCTCTGACTCAATGGTAGGATCAGCATGTTTCCTGATTCTCAAAAAGATGTTTGGTCCAGGCTGGGTGATCTTACCCCTACCCTGTTAGCATCTGGTGGGCTGGAGGCTGGTGCTGCATTACAGCTCTTGTAAAAGCTCAGTCTCTGCTGGTCCTTCATGTGGATTCCAAGCCACCGTTTTCCTTGGAATTCTTGGGTATGACAGAGACTGACTGCCAGAGCTTCCCTTGTATGCTCCCTTCTCTAAACTGCAGATCTTCCAATTACAGCCACTCTGCTAGTGTGACTGTCCAAACTGAGGCTCCTGTGCTGACAGGAAGCTTTGTTCTGATGGAGGATTTAAGCCACCATCTTGAATGATATTCTCTAAGTGGACATAAAAGTCCTGATGCTGACACAGCTATTGCTGCTCCTAGTATTATTGCCTGCTCACTGGTGACACTTTGAAGACGATTAAGTATCATGCTATGAGCCCGCATCACTACACCAGTAAACTGAAGCCTATATTCTGCCCAAACCCGCTATCATAGAAAATGAACAGAGTAACCACTGGAAATATATAAATTGGGAGTCTACTGGGGAGCTGAGAGAAAACAGGCTTTTACTGTCCCAGAGCAGTAAACATCTGGTTGACTTGTATAACATTTATTAGAACTTTATTCTTGAAAGGGACCAAGTGAACAGTGTTTTGCATTGCATCCCACAAATGTGAAGGAAGCATGTAGATAAATATTAAGCTGTCCTTGTGAGAATTGCTTTTTTGCTCAGGATAAGAGAACACACAGCAGCAGTAGCATAGGGATGACCAGATCTGTGATAACAGGAACTTGTTTACCAGTACAATGAGATGAATTGCAAACTGACATCAAGCAGTGTGTATGAGTATTAATACATAAGTAACCTCTGCTGCCACCTAGCCAATAATCGATGTAGCTACTACAAACTTCATCTCGGTAACAAGCCTGCTTTTCACCAGATTTGGCAGAATATGGCAATAATTGTGAGTGTTTTCCAGAGCTTTTGGTCATGAGCGTGAATTTGAAACAACCTAATGATCACACTGGAAATATTATAGTTTCACAGTTCAGCATATACACTCTCGTCCCACAGTTTATATAACCACACTGAAAATATGGATATATAACATTTCAACTACTTTTGTATTGTCTTATTCTATCTTCCTTCAAATTATGCTTTAGATATGCCACTGTACAGAAATGTCTTTTGCTCTTTGAAAAAAACCCAACCCACAGGCTTTTTGAAGCACCCAACATCAAACCCTTATAAATATCTTAGAAGGTGGGCAAGGCATCTCCAGCTTGATCTTTATCAGACTGATAAGCTGTTCTTTTTTAAAAAGTCTAAAGAAAATTATTTCTAGGGCTTCTGGTCTAGGTCAGGCGCCTTTCAAAACTCGATTAAAACATTCTATTTCCCTACTGACTTGAGGATAACAAATGGATGAAAATCTGCACGTAATGTTTCCTCTCTTCAATAATTCTTTAAATTCCAAATATGTAAATGGAGGTCTAGAGCCCAGAGCAGGAGGATGGGCAAACAAATGGGTTAAGGCAGGTCAAGATATCTCAGTTTAAAAAGACATTAAAGATATAGCACTGTTCCTAATACTAATATTGTCATGACCCATCAGTACCATGCCCCACCAGCAGTGTATTTGAGAGAACTGAAATTATTTTCTTCCAGCACCAAATGCTTGCCTTTAGTGCCTTCCCACCATTCATCACGCTTATAGCTGCATGGACTGCTTGTTTGAGTGTATGTAGCAGCAGTGATGCAGTGTGCCCTAGGGTTCTGAGCTGTGTCTTCCCTTTGTTCTCTCCATGCCTTCACATGTCCTCTATAGCTAACATCAGGAACCGGAATGTACTTATTCTTTCAGAAAACCACACTATTCCTGGCTAGTTGATGAAATAATCAATGATGGCATGAAAGCAGCCTTGAAGAATGCCTCCTAAAGGCCAAAGGACATCCTGGAGGAATGCCTCCCAAACGACATCAATAGTCCTTTCTCATGAACACTTGCACAAAGAATTTGATTTATGACTCTGTGAAGCTTTCCATCATTTTGCCATACTTCTGAAAAGCAAAAAGGATAGTGCCTTCTATAGGGAAATCCACTGTGCTTGGCAGTAAAGATCTCCAAGTCTTTGATCTGAACAGTATCCTAGTATGTGTAGTGGATGAACTGGCTAATGTTTCATTAAAATCTATTAGAACACTGGACAAGAAGTTCTGCCAATCATATCTACTCATTCCGGGCAGAAAAGAAGGGTAAGCCAGATCAGTCTACCCTGTTTTTCCCTGTTAGACAGCCCTCTAATTAGATGTGAGTATAACTCCAGTGATCCAAGATGTGTCACTGGAGGTGTGTGAGCCAGATACATAAGCTCAGATCGTTCGAGGTATCTGGGGAGCTAACTGCCTACAGATCTGGGTCTCAGCCTGTTGTTTGAAGCATCTAGAATTACTCCAACCCTGATGGCAAGGCCTCAATGAGGTAAGTGTTGAGCTTTAGTAGTCAATATTTTCCTTGCTTCAAAACTGATCAGCTTTTCCCACAGCTAGCTTACTTCCCCAAAATAACAGTGATATATTTACACCAGCTCAGAATTCCAAGTGCTATGCTCTAAAAAGGAACATGAAGTGCCGATTGAACCTTTTGTGCAAAAGCTACATTATGATCTCTGAAATACAATGCCATCACCTCTGAAATGAAAACTACCCTCGGAATGATTCAGTTTCAGAGTAGCTTTTTATTACACCCAAACTTTTACACTTCTTGGTGGCATAGGTCTGTCTTTCCAGTGTTGTCTGAAGATCATTAGATCAGAAGACAGCCTTTCCATTTCAGTTCATTAATTTTCTGTTCTGGAAAGCAATAGTTGGTGTTGCAAAACTCTTCAAATAAATCTTGCAAATGTCATCCTTTTGCATAAGAAGAAACCAGAGAAGCTGCACTTTCTTGATCCACACTGGTAGAAACAGCACTCAGGGTTTACTGACAGAGTTTGCAGTAAAAACAACGAATTCGTCAGTGCTTTCTTTAAATTGCTATTGCTTAGTCATGATAGGGTTTTGTGGGATGATGAAGCAATGATAATTCAAGGCAAATTGAAGACGACGTTCACCCGAAAAAGCTTTCTGTTGGCATTTAACAT